>JBCNJP010013211.1:0-12665 GCA_039602395.1 Deinandra increscens subsp. villosa
GTACCCCCGTACCATTTGGTACGCAGCCTGGTTAGTCACTAAGTATAAATAGGTTGTGTTAGAATGATAGCAAAACACTCTGAGTCATTCTACACTTTCTGTGTGTGTTTTCTAGAGAGAGAAACTAGAGAGAACTTGTTTGTATCTTCAAGTGATCAATACAAAATCTCTTATTTACATCTCGTGTTCATTACATTGATCAAAGCATGCAGTAGTAAGATCGTATCTCCGTTTTACAAATAGTCACTTTAAGATGTTTTTGTGTGACTAAAAACTATGAAATAGTCACACTTCAAACTATTTCTACATCAACTTTCATGATATGGTCACTCATAACAAAATTGTGTGTCTCTAAAACCTAAACAATAGTCACACCTAAATATTTGTTTTGTGACAAATTGTTAGCAAAACGTCACAATGAACAAAAAAAAACATGTGACCATTTGGGAACATTATGTCACTAAAGATATGTAATGGTTACTTTATATTACCAAATAGGTGTTTAGTTGTGATCATACACCAACCAATAATCACTTTAATACATTTATGTGTGACTAAAAACTATGAAATATTCACACTTCAAACTATTTCTACATCAATGTTTATGAAATAGTGACACATAACAAAATTGTGCATCTCTAAAACCTAAACAATAGTCACACAAAATTATTAGTTATGTGACCAATTATTAGCAAAACGTCACGGTGAACACGGACATCATGTCACCATTTGGGAACATTTTTTCACTACAAAATAAATAAGTGTGACTAAAAAGGGTTTATGATGACATTTTCGATAATATCATTGATCCAGCAAGAAAAATCGCTAGTCTATAGTCACACTTTTTATCTATAGTCAATAAAATTTAATGTCACCGTATGTGTCCTATAGTGGCGCAACTTTTGGTCACGGATGGGTCGAAAAAAAGTGTGACTAATCGCTTACGATCACACTTTTCCGGTGTGACAGATGGTCATATTTGTACTAGTGAAACTGCTTTATTAGTCCTAATATAATATTTTTCTAGGACTAAAAGTTTAATTGAAAAGGTGAGACAAGTTACCGTATTTTATATTTTGTCATGTTGGAGTAGCCGATTCAATAATCTTTTCATCTTAGATGCACATGTTAAGCCACCACGAAAATGCGCCAATATTATTTATGGGTCCGTTGGCTGGACCCGCATTACTGGCCCTAGATTGTGAAAGGTGGAGGTGTGATGTGTGTGATTCGTATATCAATTATTGAAGACTATTGCACTAAAATGGTTTTACATTTATAAACCTAAAACTATTACTGCATAAAACACGCACAAGGAGGTAAGTGTACCTGTCGCTTACTTTGTAATATATATCATATGAAATAGAGTCGGGTGTTGATTTCTGGGAACACGTACTAAAACAGTCAAACACATAAATAATAATCACCGAATAAAACAAAGAATATGTTGGGAATGCAGATAATATTAAAGACATCATCTTGATTTCTAATCCTCTTGCTAACAAATTATTAATCATAGACCAGTAATTGATTATGTTAGTTTTTACTAAAACCGAGCACTTTACCGTTGGTTTCGATAGGAAATAGCCAGTAATTGACCAAAATATGTGTGAAAAGATATATAAAAAAGTGTAACGTTTGAAGCTCATAGACAAACTCTTTCAGCACTACTACAACGACTATCCAATCACACAGACATATACTACAATGTACTTTATAAGTCTATAGGATCTTATCACAATACTAGGTCCCTACTAACAAGCATAAGGAATTTTAAGTCTAACGGCTAGTACCCTTCGTTTCGATACCCAAAATCCATTTCTAAGACCCCGTTTTCGAGTTTGAAGTTTTGACATCCAATTTCACAATTTTCAAAATGTATAAAATTGATGCATTTATTGCGGGTCATCATCAGAATGTGCCAAGGTTGATAAATCTTGGAGATTATCATAGTTGGGCAACAAATTTTAGAGCATATATTATTGATTTGGATAAAACATTGTAGTTACCGATTCAAATGAATATAAGTATCCAACTTGTGGTGTTGATTTTAAAGAGAGACGAGATTTTTCAATCGAAGAAAGAAACTTGTATGATCAACCTGAAAAGGCGGGTGCACTTTTTTCCGGATAGCTGTGCCTAAAACTCTTGTAAGTCAAGTCATGTATTGTCACAAAGTAAAGCAGATATGGGATATTGTAAAGAGATAATGTGAGGAACATATGTCTAATACTTTTCTGAAAACAGAAACGGTTGATCAAGTTTTGAATTTTAAAGATAAAATTAAGGAATCAGAGAAGAAAGAAGTGAAGCTATCTGAGGAAAATAGTATTTTGAGAAAAGACTTGAAGGAGTGGAAAAATAAAATTTGTGATGATTTAGTCGTAGAAATTCAAAAGGATGTTTCCACATCATGTTCAAATTGTTTTGAATCTGCTAGGATGAAGGAAGAATGGTTGAAAGAGAAGAAAGTGTTGATTGAGGAATGTGAGAAATCTAAAGGCAAAAAAAAAAGAAGTTAATGAAGATTTTGACGCGTTATTTATAAAATCAAAGGAAAAGCTTGTTTATCTTTAAGTACAAAGTGATGAACTTGCTGCAAAAGCTAAAAGATTTTCAATTGAAAATGAAGCTTTAGTTTCTAAAAAGACTTTGTTAGTTAGAGCGAATAAAATCTTTAAAGAAGATGTTCCCGATCTTCAAACAAAAGTGAAAAAGGTTACAAAAGAAGTGCTTGATGAACGTGACAGAATGTATGGTCAAAAGCATAAGTATAATAAATTGTCTAAGAAATTTATCACTTCTCAGAAGGAGTTACTGGAAGCTAATACTAGAATTTCTAAAATAAGGATTGAAATGCTTGATCTGCATCGACAACTTTCAAATTACAATACATCAAGTGTATTTCAGAATTATTTGTATCATTTGGAACGAGATGGCAAACCAAGCAAAGATGTTGATAATCATGAAGTTCCTGCTCCAGTAGTTGATTTGAAAATGACATCTAATGATAATTCAAATCAAAAGTTGCAAGATTATCCAGCAGGAGATGGTATTAAGTCAGAAAAATCAAAGAAATCAAAGTCTCGGGTCTCAGAAGAAGATTCAAACAAGGTTCCAAAGTTTGATTCAAAATCTGTTTTTCTTGATGCTGAGAAATTTTTGTAAGGAAAACCTCAACATATTAAGATTCCTGATTTTTTTGATATTGTGATTGATGAATTTCAACTGAATAAGAAGTTGTTGTTAAAGCTATCAAAAATGAACTATCTCGTCTAGCTTCCTAAGGGCATTATGTGAAAGAACATCCTACGCAGAAGAATGGTGGTTTGGGATATGAAGGAAAAGAGGTTCCAATTAAGGATCACAACAAGAAAAAGTTCAAAGCTGAGCAGAAAAAGAAACAGAAGGTGTTTACAGATAAGAAGTCTCGTTTTTGGAAGAAGAAAGAGTCTCCTCCATTTGCAGTTGAAAAGTTTATTCTTAAGAGTCTTCTTGCATATCTGATGCTACACCACCAGGGGGTAAAATTTCGGATTCATTTTATTCTGCTACATCTAACAGTTTTTCTCATCAAGATAAATTCTTTGGTTATGGAGATGATTCTGGTTTTTATGATTCTTTAAAATGTTTTCCAAAATTTCAGAAACCAAAGAAATTTAAATCTGTTATTTCAAAAGTTTATGATGAATGTTCGACTGATTAGTTTAAACCTGTGATTTCGTAAGAAATGTCATTTTACACAAAATTGCCCTACGACTACTAACAATTTATCATCAAATGCGAAAAATACAAAATATGTTTATCATGATGGCATTATTTTTAGTGAACCAATGCCCAACACTACATTTTTCTGGAAAAAGAAGCTTACTTCGGAAACGTTGGGTAGTAGTTCAGATTGTCACTCATCAGTTGAAATGGTTCACTAGAATTCCTAAAACCAAAACAGGAATGGAGACCAAAAGTGGTCTCTCCGGCCAACAAAGATTTTGTTGAAGACACTGTACGACCTACCATCGTTGTGGATGAGGGTCGGGGTTTTAATAACTTACTATTTTCCGGTGATTGCAGGTACGTCCAGAAGACCTGCTAGTAATCGAGGGATTGCTGATAGTGAGATACATGTGGTTGTTATAAGTTAAACTGAATCGTTCCCATCTTTGAAAACCTGATTTTCAAAAATATCATTTTCAAAAATGTGTCAAGTGTTGATCAGTCATTTTCTTTTTTGTTTTCCATTTACTTTCCTTCATATTTTTAGGGGGAGAAATTTTGAAAATTCAAAAAATAGCGTTTGTTTAAATTTTAGGAGGAGAAAATTTGAAAATTCAAAAAATAGTGTTTGTTTAAATTTTATCAAAAATAGTGTTTGTTTAAATTTTAGGTGGAGAAACTGGAAAATATAAAAATATGAAAAATTGAGAATTTGATTCGACAAAAGCGAGAAATGATAGTACATCAGCATATACGTTTATCTGTCATTGATAAATTAAGTCTAAAGGCTGTAGGTACTTGCATAATCTGTGAATGTGCATGACTAATCTGATATATGCAAGTAAGATATAAACATAAAGCGTGCCTGATGATCTTTGGTTATTTGCTTCTTGATGAATGTTCTGTGATGATTCTGACAAAAATAGAATAAGAGATATCCTAATGAATGCATGTTTTCATTTTGAAACATTTGAACTTGTTTGATTTTCTTTATTTTCTCAAACGATCGAACATTCTCTATGTATCGAAAGATCGACCTGATTGTTGTTCGTTTGAGGTTCTGCTTTATTTTTCTTAGTGTTTCGTATAACTCATCGGACTTTCTTTGCTTGCCCACAAGGCCGACCTGATCGTTGTTGAATTATACAACTTCAACTTGTTTTGCTTTCCTATTTTCTCAAATACTTGGGCTTTCTTTGCGTGTCCACAAGACCGACCTGATTGCTAGGTATTTGAGATTGTACTTTATTTTTGCATGACTCATCAAGGTAATAAATTTTGATTCTATATGATAAAAATGATGATTTGCCTGTATTTCTGATAAAGTGGAGGCCGAGTTATTAGCGCATGATAATATTACCTTAAGCATATCTGAAAACGATAAATATGATTGGTTCGTGTTGAAATAAACATAAATGTTGTATTTGCGATTATCTTGGCTTGCATGCCGATTAAGACCGAAATTGAAATGTGCTAGATACGTTATGTCTGATATGATCTCACGTCGTGATCTTTATCGCAAAATCAAAAATAGAGTCTGTTTTTGTATTGCATTTTATTTTCCATTACAGAAATTCAAAAAAAAATTGGTGTGTTTTAGCATAAATTTGGTAAAAGCCAAAAAGATTTTACTTCTTGTTTGTTTTCAATTGATCGACAAAAAGATACGAAAAGCATTTTCAAAACATATATCTTGGAGACTCAAAGAGGCGTTTTGCGCCAAGATTATTTATGTTGGCTAGGTACTCAAAGGAAATAGTTTATCACAACTTCAAGTCTTCTGAAGTTATTGATAAGGATGAAAGAACCACATTTTTCATCGTCAAAGTATTCAAGATCAAGCTACCATCAAGTTGACGGAGAGTTTATTCGAAGAATATGTTCAAATTGGTGAACAGATACTGCACACGTCGAGGGGGAGTTTGTTGATACATAATCTGTGTGTCGTGAGAAGTATCTGAACAAGACGGTGTGAAGAGCTGAACGAGACGAAGCCATTACGCAAACTGGTCCGAACTGGGATGAGCCAAGGTCATCCCAACTGGCAATTCGGATGAGGAACGGATCAGATGAACCACCAGTTGGTCTGAGTTCGGTAAGTCGTGTATATATAGATTTTTTGTCTTGTAATTCAGTAACAATTGAGAGAGAACTTTGAGAGACCAAATCTTAACTATGTGTTTTTGAGTGTGTTTCTCTCTTCGAGTTGATTAGAGAGTTTGTAATTGAGTCTTTGTTGATTTCAGTAAAACAAACTTTTATTTACATCTTATTCTCTCGTATACGATCAAGCAAACCTCTAGTAAGATCCCTCTCACGGTTTTACAATATTGACGTTTGATGAGCTAGGTTTTAGGGTTTTTTTCTTTTTCCATGAATTTCTTAGTAGATGTAAGGATAATATGTTTGATTTATGTAGACAGTCCAAAATCTTTGGGCAATTGACGACCCGGAAAAAGATCTAAAGTAAACTCAAGGCGTAATTTTAACATGGTCTCAACATAAACCTAGAATCGGTTCTAAACAAATGACATCCCTTATGCATCTATGTATTTTCTTGTCTGTTCCCTAGAATTTTCTATCTTTGATTTGTACATTGCGACGGAATCCTTTTTCTAAACTATGGCTGTCTCGCAAAGGAATCAGGTGAGTGGTTATTACAGGTTTGCAAGGTTCGACTAGTATTCCTGATCATGGAGTTTTGATAAAAGCTGCTTGTTTAGTAAAACCTTTCTTGCTACCTACGGACATGACAGTGCAAACACGTTTCAAAAATGAATCTGCGAATTACATTAAAAAGGTGTACTTTCATGTTTCCAGAAATCTTTAATTTTTTTTGGGAGTTTGACATTTCCAAAAAAAAAAATTCAAAAATTTGTGCAATTTTAAGAATTTTAGTGCTCTATTAGTCTAAGAGTCACATGCTCACACAAATATGGCCCTGGCCTCCCATCCACACACTTAGAAATGTACATGATCCCTAATGGACTAAAATTAATTGGAACTAGTGTGAGAAATGGAAAAATCCTTGTGTTCATTGCTCCGTAGAATCTTTGTGTTGTGCGAATATAGCATTTGTATCCTCGTGCTGCTCTGAATATTAACCTGCTTAAACTTGTCATTGCAATAGCAATGCAATAATGTATCATGAAAGAATTATACATGACATACATCCATAACTCATCACAATAATAAGCAACCAAGACGTATATATATACCCTCTTTCCTAATGCGGTTTCAACCTCAAAAGGTTTCTCAGTCCTAACCTTTGGTCTACCAAGCAATACACAAAACCTTGGCGATACAAAACTTCTACTAGCACTGGAGTCAAATAACACAGAAACAGGCATATCATTAACAATAAACGTACCTGAGACTATATCTGGTGTTGCCTTGGCTTTGGCGGCCGTAACGGTGAAAGCTCTCCCCACAGCATTCGGTGCCTCTATCGCCCTCAATGATTCTGGATTCTTGATCAATCTAGGACCATTCGCCTTAAAATGCCCAGCATTCCCACATTCATAACACGCATTTATCTCAGGACATGCAATTGAATAATGTCCTTCCTTACCACATCTATAGCAACTAGTTTTGCCCATTATACATTCCCCTGAATCACTCTTGTTACACTTCCGGCACTTTTGCATGTTACCATATGAACTACCTCTAGCTTTCTTGTGATGACCCCTGTAACCCTTCCTGGAACTCCCTTCTGATTCCGAAAACTTCCTCTTTTGCTCCCCATGCCTACCTTCATCCCCGTATTCCTCTTCATACACTATGGCACTCAGATCGATTGCCCTTTGATAGGTCTTTGGAGCATGTGTCTTCACAATCTTTCTCACAGCTTCATGAAGGGACATACCTTTTCACTTTATCTTCCTCAGGTGTCACCAGCTTGGGTACCAATCTGGCCATCTCATTAAATTTGCGATAAACTCCTGATGAGTCATATTGCCTTCTTCAAACCTAAGCAAATTCAATTCAATTCTTTCTAGCTCTTGCCTTGGGAAAACTTTCCCATAACCAATTCTTTCAAATCATTCCATCGCATGGCAGCAATGGCTTCTTGCCCTTGGGATTGCATAACCGAGTCACACCAGAACAATGCTCCCCCCCGGCCCCCCACAAATGATTGAGTTGCATACTTCTTGCCTTCAAATATTGGAGGCTTGCACCCACTGAATGACTTGAAGGAATAACCATGTCCCCCATGTCTGCCCCCCAACACCTTCTCCTCCATCTACATCTGCACCACCAGCTCCCCCTGCACCGTCCCATCCGGCGCCTCCACCAGCGGCTTCTCCGACACCAGCCCCGCCAGCGCCCTCCCCCCAACCAGCAACTCCTCTGGTACCGGCTCCGCCAGAAGTTCCTCCGGTACCGGCTCTGCCAGCAGCTCCCGAGAGCTGTGCTAATAATCCTGCAAATGCAGCCTGCAACACCTGGGTTACCTCTGCCACAATAGCTGGTCTCTGCTCATCACTGAACGCGTTAGCTCTCGCGTTACCTTCTGGTCCAGGGTTTGCACGTGTGCGTCTCCCAATACGCCCACCTCTAGCCATAACCTGAACCAACATTGAGAATGAGCAACATTCAGAATTCATATGATAATAAGTTTCTAGACTTTGAATGCCTAATAATTAAATAAATGCATATACCAATACAGTTACATAATGTTTAACCTTCAAGGTACATTACAAACATAATGTTTAATTCTGATATAACATCTTTCAAATCATCGTTAACTATGCCAGCTTGCCGATAGCCAACCCCTGCCATTGTGCCTCATAGCCTGCTCACGCATGAGCCGTTCCTTTGCTACCTGAAGCCTTGCTTCCCCTGATATGCATACTTTGAAAAGTTAGCTTACGATGGTGAGTTCTAAGTTTTAAAACCCTTTACCTATCCCTTAAGCCCTACATTAAAACTTTTGGGTCCCCTGACCCCATAAAGAAAACATTCATATAAATAAAATGACAGCTTTATATATAATACAGATGCAAACATTCATTTTATAAATACACTTACGGCCTTCAGATAGAGTACATTACCCCAGGTGTAATTCCCCATTACACCCCTTGTTTTATTTAAAGGTTATTTACCTCGGATATAATCTCCCATTATACCCCTTAACCCCAAAACCTTAACCCCATGCACAATCCCCCATTGTACCCCTTAGTCATTGCAAGTTAGTGCTAAAGCATAATCCTACTCTGGCTTGCGTACCACTTAAGGCAATCGTCGTTGCCTTTGAACAGAGTTAGTCGTCACTAACTCTGGGTGTTCACATAGATACCCAGTCCTAACTGTACGGTCTGACCATTCCATTTTAACCTCTAGTAAAGTGTCATTTTCTCCTCCCGTAGAGAGGCCCCACCACTAGTGAGCTTTCTGTCCCGTTCTAAAAACAAGGTAGTAGATTAACTTAGCCTTGTCCTTGGTCCATTTTCCCATTCCCATCATGCCTCCCTAGGCTTAGATGGCTTCCAGTTAAGATTTTTCCCCTTCTTGACCCTACCTAGGCATAGTGAACCTTCCCCCTTTGGTTCTAAGTCCATGAGTTAATACCATAGTGAAAATCCTTCTCATCCCCCAAGCCCCTCACCGGTTTTCCCAAAAGATGGTCCCTGCATATAAACACTATTGGTTATGTCCCACTACGGCCTGTGACTTATACCTTCACGGGATAAACTTCAGCTTCACCTCCTATTGTACCTTAGAGGTTTATATATAGGATATACCAGCGGCGTATCCACCACCCCCTTAATACAACTAGAGATGGACTGTCCTCAATCCGGTGCAAGACGACTCCACTGTTTTTACCATGACATGAATCAACGTAATCACAAGCAACCACCAACTATTACATAAACCCACTTAGGCTTCCTTGCAATACCCGTTACCATTACTCTCCCATACACAATTACAAAATAGGTATTAATAGTTCTACAAACAGTTCAGGTATTCAAAACTAACACATATGCATATCAGCCAAAAGCATTCAAAACATTTAAAAATTGGGCTCTTAGAACTCACCTTAGCTAGCTTTGCAACCTGTCCGGTTAATCCCTTGCTAAACAACTATGCACCCACAAATCCCTAATGTTTTCTCTAAGACTCCATGATGGGTACCACAATGATTACAAATTAACCCATGACTTGAACCCGACCCGACAGGCTAAATTTCCCTAGCTAAAACAACTTTCACATTCTGGTCATCCTGGATACGGCCATATTACATTCCCCCAATACCGTATCGTGGTTCGATTGGAAATCCAACCCGCATGTTTCCTCTACATGTAATAGGACCCCCAATATTCTTTATGATACGGCTACCCCCATGAATACGGTCGTATCAACATAACTCAATACAGGCATTCATCTTTCATCATGAATACGACCGTATTACACAAGCCCAATACGGGCGTATTCAAGCCATCAGAACCTAAAATCTGCAATTTAGGCCATTTCCAGTTATATTTATTAAATTCTCGCTACCATAATCTTCCCCGACCCAAATAAACATATAACCCTTTAAACAAACCACTAGAAACAACCGGAATCACCCTAGATCTTTTCATGCAACCCTAAACTTTCCAATTATAGAAATTATGCATGTAGGTACAATCTAACCTTAAATCTTCTCTCCCTTTATGATCAGAAGCACACTAGCATTCACATATCAAAACCACAATCCTCAAACTGACCAAAGATCACAGATTTCATGATTAAACACCTAAAGTTTCAAGATTCATGAAATAAAACATGAATTCACTTACCCTTTGTGATCTTGAAGTATTCTGGCCTCCCAATCTGCTTTACAAACTCCCTGGAACTCAACAGCAACACCTACTCACGAGTTCACTAGATATGAGCGTATCCACTTTACTGGAGACGACCGTATCCCCTTAGAAACATAGAAAACACACATAATATACTTCTAAAGCAATACATGTGTATCACCATAACCCAATATGGTCATATCACAGCTCGCAGTCTTGTCGATCCGGATCCGATCCACATGATATGAGCGTATTCACTTTACTGGATACGACCGTATCCCCTTAGAAACATAGAAAACTTTTCGTTTTCCAAAAATTCTTTATCCGTTCCAGACGCCCCGTTCTTTCTCCTCCATTCATATCCATTCACAAACCTTCCCAAACCTCATTCATAGCCTGCTTATGAAACTGGGGTGTTACAGTTTTGGTTTTGATTTTTGATTCAAGGCGAAGGACTAGCATCCGATGGTGATCGAGGACGTGTAGTGTGTGCATCTCCTAGAGAAGTTCTTGGATAAGAACGTGGTGTCATCATCAACACTCAAGCATTCACCTAAGGTAATTCTTGTAGTTTTTATTTTTCTGTTCATCATCTAAGCAATATGTTGATCCTGGTGTAAGTGCTTGGTTTTTATCCGCTGTGTAGTTTTCTGAAACCCTAAAAGCACTAAAAGTGGTATCACTAGCCCTCATATTAGTATTTGATGAACCCTAATGTTTATGTATAAAAATGTGTTATGGAAACCATAATCAGAAAATAAATTGTTATTTTTTATAGCAGATCTGCAATAAAACAATTTTTTTTTGCGGATGTCAGTTCGAAATGGGTCGTTCTGTTGAAAATGAGCCGTTTCGGCTATTCGTGTTACGTAACAACTGTTTTGCGATAATGGGTCGTTACCACATATATATTTAATTCAGATGTGCAAAATTAATGAAAACCTTGACCCTAATGTGTTTTTATTCTTGTATGTTGCTCTGCTGTGATGGTTCGGATTTTACTTTGGTAGTTATTTTTCGGCTTTGTATTCTATGTTTTTCATCATTTGTAGCCATTGTTCCGGCAATTTTTGTAAGAGTAGTTCATGTTAGAATAGTTGTATTCTTTGTGTTGCTGTAATATTCGAGGATTCTAGAGTGATGATGATGGAATTGAAGAATACAAGTTTTCGACAGTGCTGGACCACATGTACGTGATTACGGTTTCCCGAAGATAGGCTATTACAAATTGGCTGAAACTTTTTCTGGAGGTTTCCAAGACATAGAGCTACAACATTTTAGAAGGCTTCAAGAATTGGGGAAGACTCCTTCCACAAGTTTTGGACCTGCATGTTGCTGAAATTTTCTGGACTGTTTTGAATAAAACTTGACATTTGGGCTTCATTTGCTCTTGATAGTCTTAGAGCAAGTGGGAGCCCACTATGGGTTTATATAGGCCCGACCTAGTTGACCCACTTGGCCGGTCATGATGGCCCACGAGGCCAAGCATAGGATTTCATCGGTTGAGGGTTTACACATCTATATTGTTTTGAGTTGTTGGTTCTGTTTTCATTATGTATTGCGAATGTGTTCTGAAATTAATAAAGTAAAAAAAAATTTAAAATTAAGTTAGAAAATGGATTTAAACTTACCCGAGTGTAATGGCTCATTACTGTCTAACATGTCGTATACCTCGTGTCGGAAAAGACTCCTAACGGGTCGTTACAAGATAAAGAGCTGTTACAATATATTTGAATTACACGATTAAATTAAATAAGAATACCCGTCAGAAATTCAATTCATGTCTTCCTCTTCGATTAAAAACACTTGCGTCTTCCTTTTATCCTAACCAGGTGAGACGTTGCAAATTGTATGTCCCGAGGTAATTATTATCTATGTGTCAGACCTTAATTTTATAATTACATGTTTTCAAATTGGCTGACTTAATCGAGTACCCTAACCAATTGAAACGTTATACTGTTAGAGCATATTTCTATGCTATGAGTGTCTCGTGTATTGTATCTATGTGAGCATGTCTTAAAGTGAGTTGTAGTGCCTATTTGGTTGGTGGCGTATTATATGGTCCGGCGGATCATATGGTCCGGCGTACTAGTTGGTACGCTGGGTGCTATGTCACTTACTATAAATAGGTTCGTGTTAGAATGTGCAAGAGAGCCAGTTGAACAC
>JBCNJP010013212.1:0-12663 GCA_039602395.1 Deinandra increscens subsp. villosa
GCAGTGTGACATCCGAGAATTCCAAGGTTAACTTCCGTTAGACAAACTCCGTTAGTTACGTTATAAGTATTAACTTAGTAACTAATGCTTAACTAGGCCGAATACGTCCACGACCTTTGGTTGATCACCGAACCCGCCCATATGTGCTATGTGTTCATTTATTAATGTCATTATGTGCAATGTGATTTAAACGCATGATTTAATATTATGAATAGCATGACAAATTGTAAATCCTTGATTATGTGAAAATTGCCTAAGTTGTGCAGCCAGCGAAACTACCGGGCGAAACTGTAGTGTCGCCCGGTAGCCAGCTAAGCTAATCAATTAAAACGCGACCAGAGCCAGTTTCGCCTGGCCAGCGAAACTAGCCTCTGATATAAATAATCTTAATAAACCCTAGTTCTCCCATTTTGCCTCATTTACACAAAAACACACACACTCTCCTGAAACTTCTGGACCAACTGATTCCAGCCGAGAACCACCAAGAATCAGCTATCATTCCGAGTTGTGAAGATCATCCATCGATCCTAGATCAACCGTGAGTCCCAAAACCACCATTTTTATGCTTTTCTATGTGTTTCTTCATAAAGCATGCCTAAATCTCTGTGTTATCGTTAGATCTTCTGTAGGAATGCTTAGGAATACTAGATCTATCATAAAGATTGCAACTTTACGTTTTGAAATCCAACCATGATAGAGATTTATGCTATTTAGGTCACTTTAGGGTTTTAAATGCATTTTGGTGATGTGATGATGAATATGCATGAATAAGGTGTTAAAACATGTTGTTTGATGTTGGTAAATGCCTATGTATGCTAAACAATGAATTACATGAAGTATGGAAGCTGTTAGGTTGATTTTTAGGCTGATCCATATGTTTTTCGCGACCAGCGAAACTGACATGTTCTCTGGGCGAAACTGTCCAGCGAAATTATGCATATCTTCAACCAGCGACACTATGCAGCGAAACTGCAGTGTCGCCGGGTAAACCAATCAGACCAGCTCGAGCGAATCTACCGAGCGAAATTCCCTGAACGAAAGTTCAAACCAGTTTCAGGCGAAACTAGGCTAGCGAAACTGTGCCAACAGTTTCGAGCAAAACTAGCCTAGCGAAACTGTGTCATCGGGTATTGCCTAGCGAAAGTGCTGCCCGTGCACACAGCGAAACTGACTAGCGAAACTGCTAGCGAAACTGAGACCAGAATCCAAACTTGTACAATTTACTTGAATGTTATGCCATGACTTACATGATTATGCCATGATGATACATGCTTTGATTTCTGATGTATATGAACCCTTGTTTATGATCAACCATCGGTGTCGTGTGTCAGTATGTCGAGTCATAGTTTCAACGTGCTATGTTATGGGCCATAGTGACGTTAAGTAAAGATTAGACACAAAACTAATACTTAAGACCTAAACATGTTCATAGGTCTTCGTTAAGCAAACTTGGATTATATAGCAAGTGTAGCAGTGCAACCCAAGGTGAGTGTCACTAACCCGATTACCGTGAACCCGTTTGGGTCACACCGAATAACTAAATAAAAACAATGCTGACAAATTCGAGAGTGCTAGGCACCTCCCTGATAAACTTGAAAACTTGGAGTGCTCGGCACCCACTTGATGAACTTGAAGTGCTTTATGGGAAGCACCTGTGAATTACTTAAACAACTATTTCTGAAACGAAACTGAAAACGCTTTTGAGACTCATGAGAATCCAGTAAACCTTTTTAATATGGCTAGTGTAGGTTAAAGTCTAAACCACATGATATCACATGATTTCTAAGGATGCCTTGAAAACTTAAAAGTCCTCAACTAAATTGTACCATTAATTGTAAAGCGAGGGGATGTTGGGTAGATCTACTGGAGTTTGACAAACTCCGCCCCGTGGCACGGGGAGTGCACGGAGGAACAATATCAGCCTATCTGACCGTGATCCCGAGAGGACACGGGGGAGGCAAAACCGCGATGACGTAGGTCCGCAGTACTGATGGCACGACCACTACAATAATTTATGGTCAGCTTTGGTACAAACTTCCTTAGTGCATGGAACAACGGATTAGCTACCCGCGATATCGGTTGAGCACTTTAACTATACAAGACTAGTACATACCCGATAACGTAGGTTACGGACAATACTTTTACTAAACCACAATAATATGATTTTGATTATCACAAGCATTGCTTTTCACAAATAAATTGTACGTAAGAATACGTTTACACGATTATGATTTATGAGACCGGGCCACTGCATGACAAGCCCACTGTGAACTCACCAACCGTTAGGTTGACACTTGCGTGGTTTAAACTTTTGCAGATCGCTGAAGAGTATCCGGAGCAGGTTGACATGGCACAAGAAGATGTTTATTTTTATTTAAACTAAACTTGGGAATTTTAAACAATGTTTATGTAAAGCACGTGGTTAGTGCTAAAGATAATGTTTTCCGCTGCGTACTGTTAAACTGTTTTTATTATTTAATATTTGGACTTTACTCTGATTCGTTTAGTATTTGTAACTAATGGTTGTGGTCCTGGTCTGGTCGCACCCCTTAACGGTATAAACTCCGTTAGTGGTTAATTTGGGGGTGTGACATGCAGGGATTCTAATTGCTCATCTTTTTCCTTCAGATTTTGCATGTATTCGGAAAACTGGTTCTGTTTTTTTGCTTTTCTAAGCTTTCCACCAGGTTTCTCGAACTGTTTAGGGATTTTTCCACATCCGATAATCTGGAAGAGATGGCAGTGTTGGAATGAGTTAGCTCCTGGTTTTCTTTTTGAAGTATTTGATTCTTCTTTTGCAAATCAGACTTCGCAACAGCAGCCAGTTTAGCATTCAGTGTTTGTAATTGAAACTCAGCCTTTATCCAGCGGTTGTACAGTTCTGGGATAAGAGTGCTGTTTGCTGCATATGTTGACACAATCTTCGATGCGAATTCTGGAGCAGGAATCTCTTCGGATCTTCTCACATCACCTGGACCAACAATCTTTAGGAACAAATCCTTTTCACAAGCAGGATCCGCAACACTGTCTCGATTGGTAATGTTCCAGGTGGGTATAAACAACTCATCCAAGCCTACAGGCGACTTCTTGCGGGAACTCATAAGTTTTGCTTCATTACGGATCCACATCGCATCAGAAAAGGTAGGATGACTGGAAGGTGGTAAAAAGTTTGAAGATCCGCTGCAGTAAAGTTGTGTTGCAAGAGGGGTGGTTGAAACAACTGGTGAAGGCACCACAGCTTGAGAAAAAGGGGGAGGTAACTCACATCCAGGGGTAGAAACAGTAGGTGACGGGTTACTTACGAGATCAATAGTTTGACAAGGAGATCGGATAAAATCATCAAAAGAAGTGCTCACAAGATGTGCCAAGCTGGGGGGAGACATAACTGGTAAACTGTCACCATCGGATGAAGGAGAAGGAGTCCTTTGATGCATTTCACCGCCAAGGTGTTCAGAAAGTGTTTCCACAATAGTACTAATTTTGGCTTTGGATCTTGTAACGGGTGACTTACGGGTTCTTTTGAGAATGGGCTCATCTTCGTCCTGGTCTTCCTCAGCAGCATTTTTGTTTGGTCTGGCACATTTCTTTTTTCTCCTTTGGCCCACAGGGGACGGATGATGCTGTGCTTCTGGTTGCAAAGTGGTTGATTCAGAAATCTTGGAAGGATTAACAGTTTTCTCAGTAGCAACCTCGGAAGTGTTCACAAGTGGTGCATCCGCAGTAATAGGAGGTGGTTCGGATGAAGGTACAGTGGATGAAGAGGCTTCTTTGCTAGCTTCGGTTTTGCCAAATTGCAGTTGGCTGAAATCCTTTACCATCAACGCATCTGATAGATCCATGGCTGCACAAGAGAAACAAAATTTGTTGGTAAGTTGCAATAAGGACGAAAATATATCAAAGAAGCATCATAAAAGGAACGCACTTTCTTTCCCGCATAAGATAACGGGGCGCATTCCGGGAAAAAACCAGTTTCTACTGATTTTAGCAAGAACCAGCATCTCTTCTGGGATGCGACGGATAGGATGCACAAAGTTACTAATAAGATCATGGGTCGCCTTATGAACATCGGCTTCTTCAGGAATGATGTCGTGAACAGTTATACGAATGTCACGCCATGCCATTGAAGTCGGGAGACAAGAGTCATCAAGGTAAAAAAATTGATTTTTCCACTGACGATTTGTGGGGGGCTTCCTAGTATACAAAGGATTGACGGTTCTGCGCTTCTCAAAGGTATACCAGTCACCAGACATGGTAAGTCGGTAAAAAGCCCTAAATTGAATCAATTGTGGTTCTAGACCAAGGGCTCTACAAGAAAGTTCAAAATGACTCAAGATTCCTAAGGCAGGAGGGTTACATTGTGAGAAATGAATTTCAAAGTAGGCTAAAGCTTCAAGAAGAAAAGGGGTAAAAGGAATTCGGTAGTTGTACACACTAATAGAGTCAAGATAAACACCAAATTTTTCTTTAGGAAACGGGTAAATTGGTTTCCCTGGGGTTGCAAGAACAGGTTTTAAGTTTTCGGGAATTTTAAACTCTTTCACGAAATCATCCAAATCATTTTGGGTGATTATAGGATATGAAATTGACAGGTTGTGTTTCGATGATACTTTCTGGGTAGTTGCCATAATAGAGTATTGATAACAAAGTGAAAAAGAAAGAAAAAGAGGTTGGAAATGCTGACCTTAACACTTTGCTCGGTGAAGGAAATGCAGGGAGAAAATGGTAGAAAGTGTTTAGGTTTGTGGTAAATTTTTTAGGGGAAGAAGAAGGCCTATATATAAGGAGTAAAAGGCAGTTTTACAAAGCGATTTTTACGGAGGGCAATTTGGGGAAGTTGAATCTTTAAAATTTTGAAAATATTGCTTTTTCATAATTGTGATTGCGACAGGTAACTGCTTCGAGGCGGAAGGCTCGACACGTGGCATTGAAAGGACGTCAAGATCATAATTACAATCTCGTGTGACAGAACGAACCAATGCAAATGTCGGATATGTAAAAACCGTTTGTATTCAAAAGATAAGTCTATTAACTTCATTTTATTTACTTAATAGACTTGGGGGACTTGATGAAGTAAACGATGCTCCGGATGTGTGATACACATCCGATCGCTTATTTCCAAGTCCTTCGCATGTGATGTTTGCCAGAAGTGTTTGTGCAGGAAACAGATACATGCGACTTCTGCAGATGCGAGGCTGGAAGATGGTTCTCGGAGCCTATAAATAGTTGAAAGTTAGAATAGTTGAGGGACTACTTGTACTTTCTGTATTACACATGCGATTGTACTTTCTCTCTCTATGAATCAATGAAATCTTACTTTCTTCTCTAATTCACTTAATACCTTTCTATTGTTCTCGAACCTGAAATGGCGGCAAATTATCTCTGGTGATTACTTGCTTTTTCAACAACCATGCGGGGACCCATGTGATTCCCACAGATCCCACTATGCACTTCCTGCACCACTCTTCTTGCTTCTTCTTTAGTTAAACACCTTAAAAGCGGTCCAAGGTATGTTTTTTGATACAAGATCCCATTCTGCAATTGATATTGTAAAGCATTTACGCGAATTTTCCTTGCTTCTTCTCTTTCCTCCGGCAAATATCCTTCTTCCAAATATTTCCAAATTGGCCAGAACCAAACTTCTTCATCGAAGGATACAGCCACCACTTGTTTAACCAGAACCGATGGCTCTTCCAAAACTTCTACTCTTATCTCTTTAGCTAAATGCTGGAATGAAGTGGATGCGATTTTACTAAGCACATCTGCTTTCTTGTTCTTTCCCCTTGATATATGTTCCACTTCGCATGTTGCAAAAGTACGCATCAACTCCTTCACTTGCGATAAATAAAGAGCCATCATGGCACTCTTTGCCTCATAATCTCCCTTGATATGATTTGCCACCAGCAGCGAATCCATGTGTGATCTCACATCTGTAGCACCCATCCTCTTGGCTAATCTTAAACCTGCAACTCAAATACACAACTTATATATTTAGCTTACCCAGTCTTTTTCCTTCTTGACATATCCCTACTTTTTCATACATACTTTATTTTTTAGAAAAAATTATTTAGTTAAGTTAAATGATGAACCTGCCAATAACGCCTCATATTCCGCCTCATTATTAGACACATTAAAATCGAATTTAAGCGCATATGTCAACTCATCACCATCCGGACTTATTAACAATAGCCCTGTTAAACACATGAATTATGTCTTACTTTATGAACAAAATTACGTGACAAGTTTATAAAAGATTTAAAAAATTCATTTGCAAACCTGCTCCTGCACCGTCATCACCTGAGGAACCATCAGTATACAACTTCCAAATGCCCATCGACACTTTCGACGACGCATCAAAACTATTATTTTTACCACTGCTGTCCCCACTTCCACTGGGCATTTCAGCTAGAAAATCCGCAACAACTTGCCCTTTCACGGCTGTTCTTGGCTTGAACTGAATATCATATTGCCCTAACTCCACAACCCATTTTACCATCCGACCTGACACTTCCGGCTTTCTTAACACTTGATTTATAGAAGAGGTCGTGAGCACTTTGATTATATGAGCTTGAAAATAACGCCGCAAACGTCTTGCTGATAGCACAAGCGCATATACCAACTTTTCCATAAGAGGATATCGTATTTCATAATCTTTCAAAACTCGACTCACATAATAAATGGGCATTTGCTTTTGCCCCCTTTCTGCTACCAAAACAGAACTGACTGCTCCTTCCGAAACTGCCAAATACATATGTAAAACCTCTCCCACTATTGGTGCAGTCAAATTCGGTAGTGAAACCAAGAATTGCTTCAATTGCTTGAATGCCTCCTCTGCTTCAACAGTCCAACAAAAATCAGATTTCTCAATACTTGATTTCAACACTTGCATAAAAGGAAGTGACCTTTCCGCAACCTTTGACACAAATCTTTGCAAGGCAACCAACCTACCATTCAACATCTGCACATCCTTTACTGTTGATGGTGACCCCATTTGCAGGATTGCATCTACTTTTTTTGGACAAGCCTTAATTCCTTCATCATTCACTATCATACCTAGAAACTTTCTAGCACTCATCCCAAATGAACATTTCTTTGGGTTCAGTCGCATATTGATTTCTTTCAGCTTCGCAAATGTTTCTTCTATATCCCTGAACATATCCTCTTCACTCCTAGTCTTTATAGCAATGTCATCCACATATGCTTCCAAATTTCTACCCAGTTGCCCTTGAAAGGCCCAATCCATTAAACGTTGATAGGTTGCTCCTGCATTTTTGAGACCAAAAGGCATCTTTTTATAACAAAACATACCTTTCCGAGTAATAAACGAGGTTTTATCTTCATCTTGTTCTGCAATTCGGATCTGATGGTACCCCTTATACGCATCAAGAAAACATTTCCAACGAAATCCTACCACTGCATCCACCTTTAAATCTATTTCCGGAAGTGGATAGCAGTCGTTAGGACATGCGTTATTAACATCTTTGAAATCTATACACATCCTCCAAAACCTATCTGGCTTTTTTACCAACACCGGATTCGAAACCCACTCTGTATATTGAATTTCCCTTAAAATTCCAGCTTTCACTAACTTTTTTACTTCCTCATTTACCACATCCGCTCTCTCATTATCCATGCCCCTCTATCTCTGCTGTACCGGCTTACTTCCAGGATACAATGCTAGCTTATGTTCTGACAATAACCTCAGAACCCCGGTCATATCCGACGGTTCCCAAGCAAACACATCAACGTTTTTCTTTAAAAGAGCGTATAACTTCCCTCTAGCTTCTAACGACAAACCTTCCCCAACCTGCAATTTCTGATCCAGGAACTTTTTATTAATCACCCACTTATCACCTTCCCACTCTTTTGCATTACCCAGACTCAAATTATACTGCACACTCACATCACACACTTGCAAACTCGGTTCAGACGACAAGGTAGCAATCCCTACCGGTGTTGGAAATCTTATCATTCCATGCATCACTGAGATGACTGCTCCCAACCTTCTCAAAAATGGTCTCCCCAAAATAATATTATTTACCGATGAAGCCACAACTTTTAAAAATGACACATCCAAGTTACGCATCTGTAACCCACTTCCGATTACCATAGGTAAAGGAACCGACGTTAGACGCAACTATGAACATATGCTGGATCCCATCTGTTTAAAACACTGCTCGTACATGATTTCTGTTGCACTTCCACAATCAATATGTATTCTCTTAACCAGGAATCCTCCTACTTTCGCAGATATAACAACCGGTTCTTCAGTAGCCATTTGTTCTAAAATTGGCGGAAACGTTATTTCTTTATACTTCCAATCAACTTGGCTATTATTTTTACTTCTAACATTACTATGCTGATCTGTCAATCGCAACTGCACCATGTTAATTACAGGTGCATCTCCCTGCACATTGTTCCGAATTACCTTTACCAAATGCGCTAACTTTCTTGACTTTACTGCCTTATCAAGCTCCCTCTTTAGGGTCCAATAGGTGTCAGTGGTATGACCCCTGTCCTTATGATACTCACAATACTTGTCTAAATATCTTGTAGGAGCATTTCGCATTTTAGGCGGTGCAGGTAGATCCACTTTCTCTGTTGCCAAAATCTGAGTTGACGTTGTCAGGACCGATTTCATGTCGAGAATCTCGACATTGAGCAAGAACAAAGATTAGATGAGGGAGACGGGATGATGAGAATCTAAGATAATCTATAACAAGAAATGAAAGATCAAACGATTCATTGATTATTGTCGAATGATTACAACAAACCGAATGATTACAAACTCGTCATAGGAAATCCATGGTCACATTGGGTTGAGCTCAAACCCAATGTGTGACTCTCTCTCTCTAGAATGGTGCTCACTCACTCTAAGAATCATCACACTTACAAATGAGCACACTCACCCTATATATAGGAGAGCCCATGTGCTCACTAGCCCACTAACTAGCAAGACACAAAAATAAAATGAGCTTATTACAAATAAAAAACTAAAGTAAATTATTAATTAAATCAAAGTTGATTCAATTAATATGAAGCTTGACTCGCTCGAACCAATCTTCTGTTGACTTTTACGTTGACCGTTGACTCGAACGGTTGACTTTTCCAGAAAACGGTCTTCGGTCCAAACTTGCAAGCCTCGATCATCACAACCCGCGTCTCTGAATCAAAACACAATGGATTCTTCAACCTTATAGATTTGATGGCGTCAGTCACACTTATTATTAGTTCCAACAATTCCCCCTTGACTGACGTTGTCAAATCTGTCATACTGGTGAAGAACTGCTCTGTCGTACATCTTCGAAGAATAACTGATAAACCGGAATCTTTCTGTTGTAAAGATTCCCCCTTTGAATAAGCTTTTTCTGTTCTTGTTGCTCCAGTTGAGAGCCAAGTGCTGCAGTTCACTCGGTTCACACGGTCGGGTACAATACTAAGAATGCTGAACGTCGGAGTCAAAATCGCAACAAATCGAATCCGATAAACCAATCAATCACTGAAAATGCTCCAACTTCAGATAATCGACCCGATAATCCAAATCCATAATGGTTCCCCCTTTTCTCTAGATCTCTCTGAAACATCCGATGCGGAAGCGGAAAATCAGATGCAGAGAGTGGAACCGTTCCGCTCAGTTCCATAGAGAAAACGGTACTGAAATCCTGAAATCGGACAATCCTGAAACGGTGCTGACAGTTGTGAATGATCCATAAATATTGAACTTGTTCCGCGTGACTAGGTTGGATGTGAAAATAATGTCAAATCGGTGAAAAACTGAGATCCCGAGCATAAACGCAAAAATTTATTCATAACCGGAGTCTTCGTAATTTTTGGGCGAAGAAAATCGAGCTCGGAAAAATATTCCGTGAAGATTTCTGAGTAAAACGGTGCAATTTGGAATAAATTTGAGAAAACCGTCAATTTATTCAAGTAACGGGTCTTCCGTTAGAGATTTAACGGAATATTCCAATATTTAACTGAGATTCCAGTTAATTCGGTTAGATGACATCAGCGCTGCATCAGCTAAACAACTTGGAGTGAGACATAACGAAACAGTCACAAACTTAACCGAGAAGCGAAACCATTCCGTCAGTGGTCGTTAGCTAACGTGGTCTTGACGTTAACAAAAACTTGAAACCCAGTCGAAATATGACGGAATAAATCCAAGACCAATAAAATATTTTCACAATATTGTTGAGGCGTTATCTCGTTATTCAATATAAAAACTGATGAGAAATACCTGCATTTAACAAAAATGCTAAAATATCCATTAGTTTTAATTAAATCTCAAAAATAATCATAATCCATGTGAAAAATTCGCAGCCAATCAGGTTGAGTCTTTAAAAATAATCCAACGGCTATGGAGAAATGAATCCAAGGGTTGTGGAAAGCGATCCGAGTGAAGAGGCATGCAGCCAATCAGAGGGCTGCAATACACAGCCTTCCAACGGTTCTTTATTTTACGTGGGACCCACTTGCTTTATTTTTCAGCCAGTCACAAGCTAGAAGACAACAAATTTCTTCCAACGGATCATTGAAGAGGCTGGACCCACAAGCCTGTTTCAACCAATCAAGATCCTCCAGCAATAAGGCATCTAATGTATCTTTTGCAAGAGGGGCCCCACGCGAACTCAATCCAGCCAATAGGCATTCGAAAAGCAGCTGAGGTTTGACCAGAGGTGAGAGAAACGACATTCCCATGGGACCAATCGCTGCTCGCCACATCATCATCGTCATTCCATTAGGTCTGTTACCTCCGAAAACCCTAATCATGTCGAAAAGACCCCCGGAACTATGCACCTTCGCCGGAAAATCGTGTTTATCTCATAACTTCCTTATTACTTGACCAAATTCGATGATTTTGGTACTGTTGGACTCGTGTTCTCAACCTCTACACATCTATACGATCGAAATCCACTAAAATTTATTTGAACAAAAACCCAGTTGATGAGCTCAGACGAGATCGCTAAACATTCGAAGTCGCCAACACTTATTCGAGGTCGCCAAAACCATACGAGGTCACCAAAGTCATGACGAGATCGCCAGGACATGAAATCGCCAAGGTTATTTGTGAAATCGCCAAGAACTTAGTCGAAATCGCCAAGAGCAAACTCGAAGTCGCCAAGTACATTTTCAAGTTCTTTCCAGATCGCCAAGAACACCTTCAAAGGCAGCGAAATCGCCAAGAACGTCTTCAACATAACCCAGAAAATTTATGAACACTTGTGATGAACACAACACTTCGATCCTTGAATCTAACCCAAAAATGAACCGAAACAAGTCATTCTTGACACGCATCTGTTGTAGAACATGTTATGGCCGCTCACACATCCTTAAACAGTGGCAAAATTCGATTGAATCTGTACCAAAATCTGGAAATCCTCAAGAACACGAAGAACACCGTGAAACACACACTAGTGTGTGTTTTTCCAGATCTGTCAAATCTGTTGCGAATCAGGCGAAACCGATGCTTCCATTGGATCCGGAACGCGTTTTCCATCAAGATTCATACTTTATTTCATCAAAAAGACACTGATTATTACATCAAAAACTTAGAATCAAACTCGAAATCTTCAAGAACACCCAAAAAAACGTGAAAAACCTAACAGTTTCGTTTTTCCAGCTCAGATCTCGCATTTCTTCACAGATTTGAACGACTGGAGCATGAAATCACATCTAAATGAACCCAACAACAAGAATCTCTCATCAGATTCATCCAGAAATCATCCAAACAGCTCCAAAAATAAGAAAAATAGAATTATTCATCTCCAAAGTGGGTTTTCCAATCAGCACCTCATTCAAGCTCAAAATCAAGATTCGAGTGACCAGATTCGTCGTGAGACGAGATATGATCGGTACCCGCTCCGATACCATTTGTCAGGACCGATTTCACGTCGAGAATCTCGACATTGAGCAAGAACAAAGATTAGATGAAAAAGACGGGATGATGAGAATCTACGATAATCTATAACAAGAAATGAAAGATCAAACGATTCATTGATTATTGTCGAATGATTACAACAAACCGAATGATTACAAACTCGTCATAGGAAATCCATGGCCACATTGGGTTGAGCTCAAACCCAATGTGTGACTCTCTCTCTCTCTCTAGAATGGTGCTCACTCTCTCTAAGAATCATCACACTTACAAATGAGCACACTCACCCTATATATAGGAGAGCCCATGTGCTCACTAGCCCACTAACTAGCAAGACACAAAAATAAAATGAGCTTATTACAAATAAACAACTAAAGTAAATTATTAATTAAATCAAAGTTGATTCAATTAATAGGAAGCTTGACTCGCTCGAACCAATCTTCTGTTGACTTTTACGTTGACCGTTGACTCGAACGGTTGACTTTTCCAGAAAACGGTCTTCGGTCCAAACTTGCAAGCCTCGATCATCACAACCCGCGTATCTGAATCAAAACACAATGGATTCTTCAACCGAATTATTCGAGAATAGATTTGATGGCGTCAGTCACACTTATTATTAGTTCCAACAGGCGTTTTGACCAATTCCATAAACCTTGCTCCTCTATAATCAACACTTGCATTCCTCGATGACCCCCAAAATTTTTTACTTTTAGTAACAAAACCTCTTACCCACTTATTCTGCGGAACCGACCCAACACCTCTCACAGGACCAACATTTCCCCGGCCAA
>JBCNJP010013213.1:0-12661 GCA_039602395.1 Deinandra increscens subsp. villosa
GTGGTTTGATCTCGGACCTACAGATCGTAAAGGTGATCTTCGAGTTTGATTCGCGTCGCTATTCTTCGGTTTTACTCTCGAAACTTTCGCTATCATATGAGTTTTCATAGCCCCTTTTTGCTTAAATGTTTTTGGGGTGCAACATGTATCATTTATCAAAACATTATTTTCACATGTGTATTCTATGCCCGATGATACTTGAAACTTGTATGAGTGTCTTGGTTGGTTGATTGACCGATGAACAATGAATAATTGAACGATGAATGATGAACGATTGAACGATGAACGTAATTATTAACATTAAACATGTCGGGTTACGATAATAGATCTATTGGCCTAACAAGCCCACTTGGCCTGCCTCGCGTGTGGCGCCTTGTGATTAAAAACCTAATTGTCAAGAGTTGGATTACGTTAACTTATTATTTATCAATTATCGTTTTGTTAAACTTGTACGCATGATTTTGAATGTTATCATTAAACCTATGAATTCTCACAAACTATTTTAGTTGACTCTTTTTATAACATGTTGCAGGTAATGCGGTTTGACTTTGGAAATCGTCACCATGGGGTTGCATCGGCTTTAGAGATACCTAATTAAATAATGAACTCTCATGTTTAGTTTATGCTAATATGTCTTATTATCGTATGTTATAGCTTGAATGCTATATTTTGTTATTTTCTTTGAAATGGGTAATATTTAAGAAAATCTCAACCTATTTAGTGTTGTGAGCTTCTGGACAATCTTCGCGCCCCGACGTATTCCGTCGTCGGGTTTGGGTGTGACAGATTGGTATCAGAGCCACGGCTATAGGGATCTAGGTTATTAGAACTGGTTTGACTTAGACTATTGCCTTAGGTGTCCTGCATGAGTGCCTCATGTGCAAAGTGCCTAATTGCTTATTTTGTCCAAAAAATTGCTTCTTAATTGTTGCCTCTTTCAAATGCTTTGTTCCCATAAATCAGCACGCACTTGAGCACGAATTACTAAGGCTTCCTAGCCTCTTCCTTAGAAAGTGGTGCCTTACTTACCATTTAGGAAAATATGCTTTTCATGATTTTTATATCTCGTCGGAATTAGGGTTTTAGTGGTAGACATGTAGTAACTGGAAGGGTGGAAACACCGGTAGTCGGGGTCTCTGTCAAGAAAAGCGTTGCATATAAGCCCTATCAACCGTTGGGCCCATACGCTCACCTGGGACGCCCAAATGAGAGTGATGAAACCTATTAGGCCAAAGCATGTCTCTACCACTAGGATCTTGATCTGATTAGTCTCGGTTGTAGCCTTCCAATCAGGAGGTGAGAACCACTCCGTTATGTTTTATCTCAAATGCTCGATTTCACGTTTTGACATGCGATTATGTTTAAACAAATGGTTTTTGATAAACTATTATCATGAGTTACACGGTATCACGGTTCGATAACACACACAAGTTTTACACTTAATAATTTTACCTTCAAAAATTTGATTATCAATCACATCACATCATGACTCATCATTGTTGTTCTTGAATCTCAGCATGTCGATCCATTTCAAGGGACGCCGAAAGGGCGATAGCGACTGCAAAATGGCCTCGGTAATAGCCAAACAGATTGCTGAGGTTCTTCCCGATATTGTGGCTCAACTCCAGTAGGGTGTGAATGCTAACCCTGCTAATGCTGCTGCTATGGCTACTTGTTCATTCAAGCATTTTAACTCCTGCAACCCACCCAAATTTAAGGGGACTGAGGGTCCTATTGGTTTACTTCAGTGGTTCGAGGGGATGGAAAACACCTTCGTTAACGGTGATTGTCCTAATCATCTGAAAGTCCCGCGTGCCACCAGCACTCTCACTGAAAAAGCTCTTACATGGTGGAACGGTGAGAAATGGATTCGTGGGTCCGATGAGGCTTTAACTCTATCTTGGGATGAAATGAAGGAGGTTATGAGACAAAAATACTGTCCCCGTTCTGAATTAAAGAAACTTGAGGATGAATTTCGGGCGCTGAAACAATACAGTGGGGAAAATCAGGAGTATACTGATCGTTTCTATGAATTGAAAATCCTTGTGCCTGAAATTGTCACTCTTGAATTTCGAGCTATTGAATGCTATACTGGTGGGTTACCTGAGGACATACAGGATTCTATCTGGGCCAGTAATCATGTGACACTTGACACCGTTGTTCGTCTTGCTGCTCGTCTGACAAATAACCATGTGAAAGCGGGCAAACTGAAAAGAAGGGGTTCTAAGAGGGAATCGGGTACTGAAAAGACCGAACCTGCGGCCGAAAAGGAGTACAAAACTGAGTCATCTGCTGCTAAAAGTAACGAAAAGAAACGTAAGGGGCGAAACGTTAAGGTTACTGCTACTCCTGCACCTGCTATTCCTGCCACCCCTGTTGCACAATGGGCTCCTGGTGCACCTCCAGCCAAGAAACCTTACACGGGTACCCATCCTCTTTGTGCCCGGTGTAACCATCATCATCCTGTGCAGGCCCAGTGTTGGCAGTGCACCAATTGTGGGCGCTTTGGTCATCCCACTCATGCTTGTCGCATGCCTATTCGACCCTAGCCTTTGGCCCAGTATCCGGCCCAACCTCTGATAGCCAAGCTCCTAATGTTCAGGTTCAAGTTCGGGCTTTCTACAATTGTGGATCCACCACCCATCTGAGGAACGCTTGCTCTGGTCTCGCGGTTGCTAACCCGCCTGCTGCTAATGTTAATCGTGGTGCTCCAGCTCGTGCCTTTGTGATTAATGCTAATCAGGTTTGCGATCATGTCTCTTTATACTTGTAATCAGTTTCTGTTATCAATTGTATTCTCATATATCTTTTCGGTGTATATTAATCAGCCTCAGGCGAACCAGGAGGTCATCAATGGTACGTTTCTTGTGAACAACCATTATGCCTATATAATATTTGATTCTGGTGCCGATCGTAGTTTTGTATCATTAGAGTTTGAGCCTTTACTTGACACACCACGTACTGCACTTGATTATCCATTCACGATTGAGATCGCGGATGGAAAACCTATTGCTCTTGATTCTATTGTTCGCGGTTGCAAGTTGGATTTCAAGGACCATATCTTCCCTATCGATCTTATTCCAATGCATCTCGGGAGTTTTGATATCATTGTTGGTATGGATTGGTTATCTCGTCATCGTGCCGAGCTCGTTTGTTTCGATAAAATCATTCGCATTCCTCGTCCGGATGGCCAGTTTCTGATTATTCATGGCGATAAACCATCCTGTGGGCTCAAGCTTATGTCTTGTACAAAAGCCCATAAGTACTTACGCAAGGAGTATCCAGCTTTTCTGGCGCATGTTATGGAGGTCCGAGAAAAAGAAAGGGGAATCGAAGACATCCCGATCGTGAGAGACTTTCCAGAAGTTTTTCCCGATTAACATTACGGGTCTTCCTCCCGTTCGCCAAGTTGACTTCCGTATCGACCTTGTTCCAGGAGCTACTCCGGTAGCTAAGTCGCCATATCGCCTCGCACCCTCGAAAATGCAAGAGTTGGCTAAACAACTTCAAGAACTTTCCGACAAGGGTTTCATTCGACCGAGTTCCTCACCATGGGGAGCACCCATCCTGTTTGTCAAAAAGAAGGATGGCACTCTTCGTATGTGCAATGATTATCGTGAGCTTCAGGGAGCCACTTGCTTTCCAAAAATCGATCTTCGTTCCGGTTATCATCAGCTTCGAGTCGTGGAGGAGGATGTTCACAAAACCGCCTTTCGCACTCGTTATGGCCACTTCGAGTTCACTGTTATGCCTTTCGGGTTGAGAAACGCTCCTGCTATATTCATGGACCTCATGAATCGTGTTTGTAAACCCCATCTTGATAAATTCATTATCGTATTCATTGATGATATCTTGATCTACTCAAAGTCTAAGGCCGAACATGAGACTCACCTACGTCTAGTACCTGAACTCCTGAAGAAAGAGCAACTTTACGCCAAATTCTCCAAGTGTGAATTTTGGCTGAAAGAGGTTCAATTTTTGGGACACATTGTTAACGACAAGGGTATTCATGTTGATCCTTCCAAAATTGAGGCCGTTAAGAGTTGGTGTACCCCTACTACACCTACTGAAGTCCGCTCGTTTCTTGGGTTAGCGGGCTATTATCGGCGCTTTATTGCTAATTTCTCTCGCATCGTCGTGCCTCTTACTGCCTTGACTCAGGAAAGTCAACCCTTCGAGTGGGGTCCCGCTCAGGAAAGCGCATTTCAGACACTTAAGCAAATGTTGTGTGAAGCCCCTATCTTAACTCTTCCTGATGGGACAGATGATTTTGTAGTTTATTGTGATGCTTCTCATCAAGGCCTTGGTTGCGTTCTCATACAACGAGGAAAGGTAATCGCATATGGATCGAGGCAGCTTAAGAAGCACGAGAAAAATTACACGACGCATGATCTCGAGCTTGGTGCGGTCGTGTTTGCTCTAAAACTCTCAAGGCATTACCTATACGGTACCGAGTGTGTGGTCTTTACTGATCACAAAAGCCTTTAGCATATTTCCAATCAGAGGGATCTTAATATGCGCCAGCGTCGTTGGGTCGAGCTCTTAAACGACTATGATTGCGATATTCGTTACCATCCTGGTAAAGCAAATGTCGTGGCCGATGCCTTGAGTCGAAAAGAACATGCCAAACTTATCCTCTTTCAGAGCTCTCATCAGATGACCAATCTTAAGGCTCGTATTCTCAAAGCTTAACGTACATCGGTCAATGAAGGTAATCTGCATAATGAGTTATCATGTGGCGCTGAACTTAAATTTTTGACCAAGTCGGATGGTCTTCTCTATTTCTTGGATCGCCTCTAGACTCCCGATCGAGACGATCTCCGAGCGTTTATCATGGACGAGACTCACAAATCTCGTTATTCGGTTCATCCTGGTTCGGATAAGATGTATCTTGATCTTTGAAAGATTTATTGGTAGCCAGGTATGAAGAAAGACATTGCACTCTATGTGGCAAAATGTCTGACTTGCTTAAAAGTCAAGGCCGAGCACCAGCGACCCTCCGGATTGCTCGAGCAGCCGAGAATCCCCGTTTGGAAGTGGGAGGACATTTTGATGGACTTCATCACAGCACTTCCAAAAACCCCTAGAGGTCACGATAGCATTTGGGTCATTGTCGATCGTTTGACCAAATCTGCTCATTTCCTTGCTATCAATGAGAAGGATAAGGCTGATAAGTTGGGTAAACTATATGTGAACGAGATCATTAAGCGTCATGGCACTCCTTTGACTATCAAATCTGATCGTGATGGCCGTTTTACCTCCCATTTTTTGGCAATCTATTCAATCCGCCTTGGGAACTCATTTGGATCTCAGCACTGCTTACCATCCGTAGACTGATGGTCAGTCTGAGCGCACCATTCAGACTCTCGAGGATATGCTCCGTGCTTGTGTCATCAATTTCGGGGGCAATTGGGATACTCTCTTACCGCTGATCGAGTTTTCTTATAATAACAGTTATCATTCGAGCATTGGTATGGTCCCGTTCGAAGTTCTTTATGGTCGAAGGTTTCGGTCACCTATATGTTGGAGCGAGGTTGGTGAAACTCAAATCACCGGTCCCGAACTGATTTAGGAGACTACCGACAAAATCTCTCAGATTCGTGATCATTTGCTCGCTGCTAGGAGTCGTCAGAAGAGTTATGCTGATAGACGACAAAAGCCCCTTGAATTCAAAAAGGGCGACCATGTCCTCCTAAAGGTATCACCTTGGAAAGGCGTTGTTCGATTTGGAAAAAAGAGAAAACTAGCACCTCGTTATGTCGGCCCGTTCAAAATTCTTGAAAAGATTGGTAGAGTGGCTTATCGACTTGAACTTCCTCCCGAACTTGTCAATGTCCATCCTACATTTCATTTGTCGAATCTTCGAAAGTGTCTGGCTGATGAGAACCTTTATGTTCCCTTGAGGATATTCAAATCGACAAGTCTATGCATTTCGTTGAGACACCGGTTGAGATTATGGATTGAGAAATCAAACAACTCAAGCGCAGCCGGATCCCGATCGTCAAGGTTTGTTAGGAGTCTAAACATGGACCAGAGTTCACTTGGGAGCGTGAGGACCAGATGAAAGCCAGATACCCTTAGTTGTTCATTCAGTCTTCTTGATTTTGAATTTCGGGACGAAATTTCCTAAAGTAGGGAGACTGTAACATTTCGGGTTTTCCAATTGTCTGATTTTATCCGTATTGTAACCCGATCCGTGGATTGATAATCGAATTTAAGGGTATTGATCAAATTTGATTTTTATTAACCTAATTTCATGTTACTTGATCCATTATCATGTTTATCGATCGATTTGATGTTCGATTTGCCTGTATTTCGAATTTTACGCGAACACGTCACTGAATTACGTTCAACCAGGAATTTGATCAATCTGAACATGTATGACCCTTGTGTGTAATACTAGTTACACACACAAGTAAATAAAAGTGAAGGTTGGTGTGAATTTAAGGTCTAGAACGAAAACGGTGAAAGTTCGGTAAATCCCGCGCGAGTTCGATATTAACCGGGAGATCACATTTTTGAGTTTCGTATATCATATTTATCATCTTTATGAGTCATAGGATCACTTACAATGTCATGAGTCATCACACACTTGATCGGAACGTAAAACGTTGGTGATTTGCTTAAAAGTGATAAAAACGACAAAACCGACCAAAAATGCATTTTTGTATGATACTTTATCAACCATTAATCATTATGAGGCATATCTTATATAAATTTAAGTGGATTAAATGTGGTTTGTGTGGTAGAGGGCTTAAAATGAGGAATATAGGAAAAAACGGGGGTCAAATCGGAGCTAAAACAAAGAAATTAGAGCGAAAACAGTACACACGACACTCGCGAATGGGCAAATACGGAAAACCGCGTTTTCAGCCCTAATTTTTGAGTATTTAACATCTTGGGTGAGGTTATTGTGAGAAGTTTAGTTTGGATAAGAAGGATAAGAAGAAATCATAGCCATTAGATCTTCAATTAAATGAAGATCTATGGCTTAAAATTTTCCTGGGTAAATTATAGAGAAAAACTAAAGAAAATAAAAGATGGAAGGGTATTTTTGAATTTTTATCAAATTCCCCCCATTTTTTAAACCTTCATAACTTTTAGATACGGCATTATTTTTTAAAAAAAAATACACCATAAAAACGAGTGTTTTTTATCTTTAAAACGCGTATAGTGTTGCTATATAAAAAATTAAATTTTTTTTACTATTTCGATTGTATCAAAATGTTCAGATCATTGTGTCATTGTGTCGTTGTGTCATTGTGTCAAAATGTTCAGATCATTGTGTCATATTGTGTCAAAATGTTCAAATCATTGTGTCATATGGTGTTAAAAACCGAAAAAGTAACTTTTTTAAATTTTATATAAAGCAGTACAATATATATACTTACGACACGACGACACAATGACACAATGATCTGAACATTTTGACACAATAACACAATGATGTGTCAAAATGTTCAGATCATTGTTTCATATGATGCCAAAAACCGAAAGAGTAAACAATTTTATATATAGCAACACTATATATACTTTTGACACGACGACACAATGACACAATGATCTGAACATTTTGACATAATGACACAACGATGTGTCAAAATGTTCAGATCATTGTTTTATATTGTGCCAAAAACCGAAAGAGTATTTAATTTTATATATAGCAACACTATATATACTTTTGACATGACGACACAATGACACAATGATCTAAACATTTTGACACAATGACACAATGACCCATGTCAAAAACCGAAAGAGTAAAAAAAAATTTCATTTTTTATATAGAAACACTATATGCGTTTTAAAGATAAAAAAATACTCGTTTTTATGGTGTAATTTTTTTAGAGAAATAATGTCGTATGTGAAAGTTCTGAATATTTAAAGAATATGGGGGAAGTAGATAAAAAGTCAACAAAAGTGGGTAAGACTAAAATACCCCTCCTTCCTTTTTTATTAGATCAATATCCAATGGCTGAAATTCCTTCTTATCCTTCTTAACCAAAACAAACTTCTCATTTGAACATCTCCCTTAACATCTTATTCTCATTCTAGCCTCCATATTTCACCTCCTAATCACCCAAAACAAAAACCTAAAAAGGCTAGAGAGAGAGGATCAAGTTTCTTGAAGTTTTTGGAGCTAAGATTGGTGATTTCGAGCCTCGGTTAGTGTCAGTTTTCCACCAAAAATGTTAGATTCATCAAACATAACCTCCATCTTCTTGAATCCTTCATTCCCCATCATCAAGATCCAACCTTTATGCTTATCTAAACCTAGATCTTGCATCCCAAAGTTAGATCTAGTGATTTTGAACAAAAATAATGGATTTTTATCAACTTTTATGGATTTTTATAACACTTTTTGTTGAGATCTTGTTAGATCTTTATAAAACTTGTAAGATCTATGTCATGGCTGGAAAAAGAACCATTATGTATGTTTTGCCATGGATGAACACCATAATTGATAGATCTAGTGTTTTGGTTATAAAAACTTGATTTTTATAAAAAAAGTTCATCTTTTTCTTATTTTTTTCTTCCATAGATCTTCATAGATCTATGTTTTACACAAACATCTTTGTTGGATCTTGATATGGATATGATCTTAATGGTTGATCTAGGGTTTGGGATGAAGATACCACTAGCTTGTTTATAGATCTAGAATTATTTTTTAGAAGAAAAAAGAAGAAGATTTTTGTGTGTTTTTCTTGATCTCTCATGACTAGATCTTAATTAGATCTAGATTAGATGATGATAATGTTAAACTAGAGTATTAATTCTTGTATGGAATATGATTTTGGTCCTAGATCTAGGGTGATGCCATGATAAGAATGGGATATTGGTTGTTTAATTATTATTATTAGATTAACTAGTATTTTTGGAACTAAAAATAAATCATTTTGAGTAAATCGTTGGGTTAACATTGGAGTTATGTCTTAAAATTTTATTTAGTGTACATATATGTTTAGATCAGCCCTAAATTAATTTTTAAGGTCTAAATATGGCTTGGTTGATTTTATAGAAAATAATCAAGTTGAGAGGTCGTAATGCTTTATAGTTAAATAAATAATTTAGTTGTTAAATGCTTAACCTAGATTTAGGTTTGATCACTTGATTATCTATATTCTCATATCATTACTTAAATACTTCACCAACGATTCGCGTATCCGATCGAGTCCTTCGTGTCATGACGAGTCGTACGATTGTTCACTTATATACTTATTTATTTATTTATCTATTTGTCGGTATGCTTTCCATCACGTTCGATTGTAAAGGTGATCTCCGGGTTTGGTTCGCGCCGCTATTCTTCGGTTTTACTCTCGACACTTTCGCTATCATGTGAGTTTTCATAGCCCCTTTTTGCTTTAATGTTTTTTTGGGTGCAACATGTATCATCTATCAAAACATTATTTTCACATGCGTATTCTATGCTCGATGATACTTGAAACTTGTATGAGTGTCTTGATTGGTTGATTGAACGATTGAACGATGGAACGATGAACGATTGAACGATGAACGTAATTATTAACATTAAACATGTCGGGGTTATGATAATAGATCTATTGGCCTGAGAAGCCCACTTGGCCTGCCTCGCGTGTGGCGCCTTGTGATTAATAGCCTAATTGTCAAGGGTTGGATTACGTTAACTTATTATTGATCAATTATCAATTTATCAATTATCATTTTGTTAAACTTGTACGCATGATTTTGAATGTTATCATTAAACCTATGATTTCTCACCAACTATTTTAGTTGACTCTTTTTATAACATGTTGCAGGTAATGCGGTTTGACTTTGGATATCGTCACCATATGGTTGCATCGGTTTAAGAGAGACCTAATTAAATAATGATCTCTCATGTTTAGTTTATGCTAATATGTTTGATTATCGTATTTTATGACTTGAATGCTATGTTTTGTTATTTGCTTTGAAATGGGTAATATTTAAGAATATCGCAACCTAATTTAGTGTTGTGAGCTTCTGGACAATTTTCGCGCCCCGACGTATTCCGTCGTTGATTGGGGTGTGACGGCAGCTTCCTCGGGTCTAACCTTTCAGCTACGGAGTGTGATAGCATTTACCATCGCTTTGGGGTTGATTTCTGTGTTGCTATGGAGAGAACCCGAGGCTCTTTCACCTATTGTTTTTGCTATTTGACTGAGTTATTTCTCGAGCGTCTTGAGAGGCTTGCTGGTTTCGAAGTCCAGCATCATTGCTTCTGAACTTCTCCTCCATCTTCCTCTCGGCTTCTGCAAATATCCGGGATATTGATTCTTCAAGGCGAGCGAGCCCATTGGATGAACTGCTGCCTTGGTAGTTGTTGTTTTGCCGTGGTTGCTGCGAGAAGTTTTGGTTATTACCTAGTTGCTGACTGTTCCCGTTGCTTCTCCACCCAGAGTTCTGAGTGTTCCTCTACTCAGAATTGTTGTTGTATTACTGGTGGGGTTGGTTTTGTATGAAATTGACATCTTCAGGCTTACCATCCACCATACAACTCCAGTTTTTATGTGGGCCTCCACACCCTTCGCACCGCGAAGCAATTTCTGCAGATTTGTAGGTCTCTAGCTTCTTGATTTTGGAAGTCAAGACCTCAATTTGAGCTTTAAGGGTCGTGGCTTCATCTAGAGAGTGCATACTGGGAGCCTTTACTTTGGCACTGCGAGAAGTGTGCCACTAAAAGCTGGTTTGAGCAATGTGTTTAATTTTTTAGAAGACTTCCTCAGGACTTCCATTCCCCAAAATGCCACCAGAGTTGGAGTCGAGAATCTGACAGGTTTGTGGGTGCAAACCATTGTAGAAATTAAGATCTGCTGCCAGATTACGAGACCATGATGAGGGCACTTTCTTAATAGTTCTTTAAAGCGTTCTCATGTGCCATACAGCGACTCTCCTTCTTCTTGAGTGTGTGAGTTGATTTCTGTCAAGAGCTTGGCTGTCTTGGTAGGGGGAAGTACTTGTAGAGAAACTTCTGAACGAGCTATTCCCAAGTGGTGATCGAACCATTGGGTAGAGCGTTCAGCCATGTTTTCGCACGGTCCTTGAATGAGAAAGGAAACATGCGAAGTCTAACGGCGTCATCAGAGGCTCCGTTGTACTTGAATGTACACAAACTTCTAAGAAGTTTGTGAGGTGAGAATGAGGGTCTACATGGACAAACCGTGAAAGGTAGCAGAATTTTGGAGCATATGCACCAACTGGGGTCGAATCTCGAAACTGTTAGCTTCGACACCAAGAGGGGCGATAGCTGCACCAAAATTGATTGCATTTGGTCTTAAGTAGTCAATGACGGTCCGCTCTTGAGCCATTGGGATAGGCTTCTTGATGACTTTAGCAACAGTTTTGAAATGAGTTCGGAGTCTGCTGTGTAGAAATCTTTCTGGTTCAGGAAGTGGTTCAATTAAGCCATGTGGTTGTATTTTCATACACTACCTGAAAGCACAAAGACAAACAATAATCAGTAGTAACCAAAGTAAGATAGTACAGAAAAAGGGGAAATCAGTCTAAGTGGTGTGTGATCAGGACACTACCTAGTGCTGATGTACATTCTATATAAAAAAAATGTTTTAAAAATTTAGAAAATCACCAAGTGGTTAAAAAGTCTAAATTTTTAAGAAAATAGTACATATATATAATATATATATATATATATATTAGGTCGTCAACTCAGATTTTTCTCAAAATCCTCGTTTTGTGTCCCCGGCAACGGCGCCAAAAAGCTTGACGTGTCTGAGGTGAGTCATTAAATGTTTCGTTATTTGTGACACATTTTTAGCAATTAAGCTTTTAAATTTATAAACTCAATTTACTTAAACTACTAATATTTCACCACATCACGGACAAGTGCACCCATCGTGGGCAGTATAGTAGTGGTAAGTTGAATCGTGATCGTTCAAAGACACAAAGCAAAAGGAGGGCTCTTGATACTTCACCGTTGCTGACGTCTAACCTGTTCAATCTTCAAGTGAAGATGTTAGTAAAAATATGTAAACTAATTTAACTAAAATTAAACTAAACTAAAAAGTCGTGTCTTGGTCAACTCGGTCGCAGATAATATCATTTGGGAGACTTATCAGTGATGATGTTGGTAACCCGTAAATTATACCCTTCCCGTAAGATTGTTCATCAACAGGCAGCAAGACCGCCTCTCAGCCTCAAATCAAGCATCACTACTCTCCCGAGTGATCGTCTACGAGGAGTACGAACCCCGGGGAACTATGTTATTGTCAAATAAATATAGTGAAACTAATGCCACTTAGTTACGTGGTCCCTCAAATCGGCCGACTTACCGTACTCGACACATCGTCATGAACCAGCAGGGGAACAACCCTGCGTGCCGGATTATTTTATTATAAAAATTATCTTTTTAAGGGACTAAGGTCCATTTCTTTCATGCATTGCTCTCGCGCATGCACGACCGGCGTAAACAGAGCCAAGTTCACAAACACGTACCATCTCGACTTCCGTGAAGTGAAAAAATATTACCAACCCCCATTCCCAACCAAATACTTTAGCCCGCACTTGCGTGGTCAGCCGAGTTTGCTTACATAGACATAAGGACCTCGAACGTATCATGTAGCATGGGGCACGAGTCACCTTTTCAGATCATGCATCATCCCCCGGCCGGTTGTCACAGGTCCGGCCTTTGGGATTTCAACTCTCCAAA
>JBCNJP010013214.1:0-12660 GCA_039602395.1 Deinandra increscens subsp. villosa
CACATATGCTCTCACATAGATACAATACACGAGACACAACGTAACATAAGAATATGCTTCTACACTTCTTAGACTCAACCTTCCTCTCCCCATCCTTCCTTGACGCATCCTTTGTCTTCTCACCCTTCTTTGCATCCTTTCTCTCCTCGGCCTTGTTTGTTCTGATCTTTTTCTTCGCTATATTGTTCTGCAAAAAATTAATATAATTAAACAGATTATCTTATAACATATTCTCTTTAGTTCAGGTGAAAAAATTGTAAAAAAGAACCAACCAAATTAGAGAATTGAATGACTAGGTGCCTCGGCCAACTTATTATATACCCAATGGCATCTTTGACTTTTGTTGAGGCTAGATTATGAGGCTTGTAATATTAAATAGTTTGGGCTAGGCTTAGAGGGTTTAATTAGATTAGTAGACTAGTTTACTATTAGATATGGGCTTGGGCTTGGGTTTAAGATTGGGTTTACCATTAGGGTTTAAGGGGCCCAATAGTAAACCCAATGGGGGACTATATATACCCCACTAGACCTCCTCATTTGGGACACTAGAGATTACGATTTTAGAGAGAGGTGTGGCGAGTTTACGATTCTAGTGGAGCAACAAGGTGATTACGATCGTAAACCCGAGAGATCTAGTTTATGATTACTTTTTGTACCCGACAAGTTCATCTTGTGTGCAAAGATCAGGTTTTTATCGTTTATATTCATCGTATTCTTAGATTTCTTCTCATCTCTTTCTTGAATCACTAATCTAAACGGATTCCGCACGTTTAGACTTGATAATATCGTGAACGGTTGTTGATTCTGGACCAACAATTGGCATCAGAGCCAAGAAACGAGTGTTTCATGGTTCTCACGATATTGATTCAAGAGATCTAATGGTTTTTGTGAGTTTTTCTTGAGTTTTTCAGGTTTACGATCGAGTTTTCTGAGTTTTCTGGGCAGTTTATGGTGTTTACGACATTTTCTGGGCAGTTTTTGGTGTTTACGATTTGGTGTTCTTCATGTTCTTCATCAACTTTGTGTTTACGACCTGGAAATTGGAGTTTACGACTTCAAGACGCGATCTTTGGATGTTTACGATCGAGAAATTCGAGTTTACGACCTCAAGATCCGAGCTTTGAGTGTTTACGATTTTTCTCAATCGGAATCGCGTTTACGACTTTTCTCAACCGGAATCGAGTTTACGATTTTTCCCTGCCGGAAACGTGTTTACGACTCATCTTAATCGGAATCGGTGTTTACGACTTGTTTCTATCGGAAACAGGTTTACGATCGGGAGTTTACGATCGGAAACAGGGTTTACGATCGGAAACAGGGTTTGCGGCAAAAAATCACTATTTCACACTTTCACGGAAACGGACATAACTTTTGACTCGTTTGGAGTTAGAAGTTCAAATTTTAACACGACGTTCGTGACAACAAGCCCCGGAATTACCCCTGACTAATGTCCAGGGGAGCTCGTTTGGACCCCCAAATTCCACTCCGAAGGCCTCCGTTTTTCAGTTTTAAGTTTTTGACACTATTCTTTGAATAGTGATTTTGCCGTTTTTGCCGATTTTTCAAAATTTTCAGAAGCCGCATACCTAAAGAAAGAAAATGAGTTCGGAAACATCCTCAATACAAGAAAGTTCTTACTCCACTTGTCCGCAGTTGATCAATTCTAACGAATTTGATGAATGGAAGAACGGTGTTGTAAAGTATTTGAACAATGAAGATCAAAATATGATGAAATCGATTATTGATGGTCCGTTCATACCGAGACATCAAAATTGGCCTAAAGAAGGAGTGCCTAAAACTCAAGCTGAATTCTCTGAAGATGACCAACGAAGAGTTAACATTGACAAAAGGGCACATGAAATAATATTCATGGCTTTATCTCCAGAAATAGCCCAAAGATTTGAAAACTGCAAATATGCTCAAGAACTCTGGCAAGCTTTGCACAAAGCTTACTATAGAAATGAGGACGAAGAAAAGAAAGAAAATGAGAAACGTGTCCTCATGACAAAAAGTGCTGGTGTTGAATGTTCGAATCCAACATGTGCGCGATTAATTCCTGGACTTCAGCAAATTATCAAAAATTTAGAAATCGAATTGTATGATGTCCAATGTGCCAGAAGTTCATTCAAGGGTAGATGGGAGAAGAGTGAAGAGAAGGTGAAAGCTCAAAAATTAGACATTGAGAAATATCGTGGATTAGCCACCGAGAAGACTTTCTCATATGATAGGGCTAAGATTGAGATTGGTGAGCTAAAGAAGCAACTGGATGAACTGCAACAAACATATAATGAGCTGCAGGACAAGTATGATTGCAACCAGGGTAGAAATAAGCGAATGCTAAATGCTGGAAAGAAATCGTCACATGCTGTTGTAACTGGTCAAGTTGGGAAAGACACAACTGGGTTCGGATCAGAGAAAACTGATAAGTCCTTGGCTGCAAACAGCATTATTCCTCCACCAGTTCCCAGAGACATTATAGGAATGCTTCTTAGTGAGGATCAAGTTGAATGAACCAAATCTGATTATAAAGAAGCTGCTCCTCCTATTGATAGTGTCTTGGTTGGAACTACACCATTGACTCAAGAAGAAATTGCTAATGAAGCAAACATGACTTATGGTGAAGGGAGAGTAGAGGATATATCAGACAATGATGCTAAGTGCCAAAAATATGACAGGTGTCATAACTCTAAGTCTGATGATGTGGGGATAGAGTTGAAATCATACCCCAAAATTGAAATCCCATACTTCAAAGTAATTGACGAAGTCAAAAGGGAAAAGGTGATCTTGATGACACGGCCTGAGGGGAAGATCTTTATGACATCTGGATCAATGTTTGACCAAGAACCAGACATTGGGTATGATCTACCATCCTTCTCCTCCAAGTTCAAGGGAATAACTGATGGAGTCATAAATAAAGCTGAAGTTGAGAGGCCAAAGATCACCATCAAGCCTCCGAGTATGAAACCAACAGCTGGAGTGAAGAATGAAAAACTCAAGGGAGTAGCTGTGTCTTCCATTTCTTCAGTTGGATCATGCAGTTGCCTTTGTAATTGCAAGAATGGTGTTTCAACGTCAAAGAATCAAGGAAGCACAAAGACAGTAAAGACAGGTTCGACACAGGCTTCGACAAACCAGCAGAAAGTCAAATCTAAAGCTGCAGTCAAAGCAAAGAAGCAGACACAAGGCAAACCAGCTCCGTATAAGCCACCAAAGACAAATGGGTACACGTCTGACTTCTATCTAAAGAAGCAGATTTGCTTTAATTGTGGCATCGCTGGTCATATTGCTAGAAACTGTCTTTATCGCCCCTATGAACCCTATTATCCGAAAACTCAAAGGGTTTCATCTCAGGAGTCTGTGAAGTCTAAGCCGATGATGGTGCAGAAACCTAAGGCAATGAAGACTGTTACTCCTAAGGTTAGACCCTCTGAACAACATTGGGGTGCTGTCAAAGCTGAAAGAAAATCTTTAAATAAAAAAAACAGCTTTCTAAGTTACCAAAATTTTCAGAAAAAGGTGAAGAAACCATTTTCAAAACAACCAAAGCTTGAAAAACCCATAGTTACCCCTCCCAAGGTAACTAAAACTGTTTTGAAAAATGATTCTAAAATGAAGAAGGTTGAAATACCTAAAGTCACAACTCCAAAGGTGACTAAAACAAAAACTGTTTTGAAAAATGAATCTAAAACGAAGAAGGTTGAAATACCTAAAGTCACAACTCCAAAAGTGACTAAAACAAATATTAAATCACCTGGAACTTGGAAACCAAAAATCAAGGCAGCTCCATCCCAACTTCCTGATTTCTCAAAGGGGATGTTCTTACAAGAAGTATCTTTTATTGATTCCTCAGGTGTACCTAGAAAAACAATGGCCTGGGTACCATTGGCTAACTAATCTCTCACTATGTGCAGGAACAGTCAAGGAGGATTATCACTAACATTTTTATTATTAATTTGTTTGTTGATAAGTGATTGTTCCAGGCACAGTTTAGGAGACGTATCTTCATGTCATGACAAGCAATTTTTTATGGAGGATATGTTTCCTTGAGAGGTAAAAGGTAAAATTCAACATGAAAGGTACTGTTCTTAACTTGGTTGTTTGTTTGATGAAGCGGTAAAGGGTGTTTTGAGTCAAACCAAATTTCCTAAAATTTTCACTTGGTGCTTGATTATTGAAGTGTTTGACTTCTAATGCAATTTAGTGTGCATGTCATGAAACCCATTTCTCAAAATTTTCAAATTCATACTTTGAAGATTAACTTGGCCTGATGTGTGTGTTTTTATATGTTCTGTTTGTGTGTGTTCATGTTTGAAAAAAAAATTAAATAAATAAAAAAAATGAATGATGTTCACAAAAATTTGTGACATTAAAAATCAAAAAGTAAGGGGAAGAAATGTAAAGATGAAGAAAAAGTTGACCCCTCAAAAATAGTGTGCTTTTCAATTTTTAATTGTTTGTGTTTTGTTTCTAAGAAAGCTATGAGAAGTTAAATATGTCCGGATTGGAGATGACTGACACGTGTAAAGCGGAAGTGAAAAGCAAGCTCCACGGTGATATGCTCGGTAGGCTCGACCTAATCTTATGACCACCAATGTAAGTGCAATGAACTTAAAATATATATATGTTTAGTTTCCCATCTCAGTTTGCATGGTTTAAAAAACTGAGTCCCAGCAAAAACGGGTTGAGAGTGGTAATTATACCTAGTATTCACTCTCTCACACGCCATGTTTCTGCTGACATGACTACACCACATAAAGAAAAGAAAAGAAAAAGAAATGAAAAAGAAATGAAAAAGAAATGAAAAAAAATGAAAAATAATCATTCGTTTGGTCTTCTCTGCGTGCTTATGCGGCCGACCTGATCACCGACTGATGATTAATGAAATAAGTGGTAGTCATAACGGTGTTGCATGGTCCCTCAAGTTGGGGGTTTGTGAATCCTCAATAAACTCTGAGGTTGGGTAGGTTTTGCTATGTACAATTGGGTGTGGGGACGATTAAACATGCTGGTAATTAGTAATCTTTTAAGCATGATGCATTTGGTTGGGTTTGAACGGGTCTGAGTTTAAAGCGGACAAACATACCAGCAATCACCTGGACTAGTCGAGTAACTGAAGCTGAAAAGGGTTCCTCAGTCAGATTCATACGGTTTGATCCCTTGTGAACTTTCTCATGTTTGATATTGGTAAGTATTTGTTTATTTTTATCTTTCATGTGTGAGTCTTTAAGTTCTTTTTGGTTGTGTTTACGTCTTGGCCAGGTTAATTTGAGAAGTCAAAATGTGTTTTCATGGGTTTTGATGCATGACTGTATGCCCCCTGCAGATCTTGACAAATTTTAAGGGGAAGAAGAAGGGATAATAAGTATTATCTGAAGGGAACTCGAGGATTATACTTATTATCTAATGAAAAGACATTCCATAATACATAGTATCTGAAGGGAACTCGAAGATAATATGTATTATCTCAGGGGAAGTCCTTAGCTGAGGGGAAGTTATCAGCTAAGGGGAAGTCTTTAGAGGTCTTGGGTTCAGGGGAAGTTTTATAGAAAACCCGTAATCTATATTAGGGTTTTTGGTTAAAATAATGTTAATTTGAATCAACTGAACAGATGATAATTACCTTCTAACCCAAAGACCGGTCATCAAATGTCTGATGGAGTATATATTTTTTTCAAAGACAGGTTGATGATAGAAAGATGTTGCTGATGCTGCTGCTGCTCAAAGATAAAGAACTAGCCGGACAAGACTTCCATCTGGAAAAACAACTGTTCAGTGGAAGTTTTTGGTGTCTTTACAAGTTTTCAAAAGCTTCAAAAGAGCTTCAAAGAAGATGTTCACATGTTTAGGGGAAGCTGAAGATTTCAAGTCGATCTCTGATGAAGAAAATGATGCAGAGAGCAGTTAGAGATCATGAAGATCCAAGATCAACAATCAAGTTCTCCAAAGTTAGTGGTTTCAAGTTCATTTTACCCTCTAATTTCTGGAGATTCAAGACAGTTACCAAGGATTCAGCAAGAACCAGTTCTTTCAAGAAAAGCAAGTCAATGAGAGTCCTCCATTTCATTGCTTGTTCATTTCAATAAGTTCAAGCTGATGCTGATCAAGAGGAAGTCCCAAGTGCCCGTCATGAAACCCATTGAAGATTTCTGCGGAAAGTATCTTCATCAACATCTATGCCAGCCAGTCAAGAAGAAGAATTTCAAAATTGAAGACATTTAATATCACAAGCCTAGGGGAAGATTGTTGAGGCTAGATTATGAGGCTTGTAATATTAAATAGTTTGGGCTAGGCTTAGAGGGTTTATTTAGTTTAGTAGACTAGTTTACTTGGGTTTACTATTGGGCTTGGGGTTTAAGATTGGGTTTACCATTAGGGTTTAAGGGGCCCAATAGTAAACCCAATGGGGGACTATATATACCCCACTAGACCTCCTCATTTGGGACACTAGAGATTACGATTTTAGAGAGAGGTGTGGCGAGTTTACGATTCTAGTGGAGCAACAAGGTGATTACGATCGTAAACCCGAGAGATCTAGTTTACGATTACTATTTTATACCCGACAAGTTCATCTTGTGTGCAAAGATCAGGCTTTTATCGTTTATATTCATCGTATTCTTAGATTTCTTCTCATCTCTTTCTTGAATCACTAATCTAAACGGATTCCGCACGTTTAGACTTGATAATATCGTGAACGGTTGTTGATTCTGGACCAACAACTTTCTCAACAAACTCCTCTACAAGTGGAAATGGTAGTAAAGCTTCTCCTTGAACACATGCTTGAACCATGACATCAATGTTCTCACCTAATATTGCATCTCAAAAGTAAGATCCCAATATATATATAAAAAAATAATAAGTACCCGAGCCATTAATATCCATCACGGTTCCTTTGGCAACTATATTTGGGGGAACATCAACTGCAAGATAACATGATTTATCCTATAAAATAAAAATGTTAGCCGCAAATCAGAAACAGTCTTTGAAAACAATTTAATTGCTTACATGAATAGTTCCTTCTTCGTGTTCTTTTCTTCTTTTAATGCCTCATCATCATCCCCTATTTGGCAACTTGCAACTTCTGAAACAGGAGTGGCACAAAGACCGGCTCTTTTCAACCTTTCTAAGTCATCTTCAACTTTCATTAACCGTCGACTGATCTTCTTCTTTTCCTTGTCCAAGTAACCCTTAACGGTCTTGGGTAAGTGAAAATATTGCTGTTGTGATACAAAGTTACCCATCCCGCGTACACCCCCACAGTGTTCATCATTACCCAGGGTCTGCGTGAGCACATCCTCTGTTCCACATGAAACATCATCACATATAGCTTCTTTCTCTAGCTTCTCCTGCACAAAAAAAGCCATACCAAGCTTCAATGGAAAATGATCACATCACCAAAACCTTTAAATTTTACAAACTTACAATATTATCAACAATTATTTTAACATTTGGGTTGAAACCTCCTGATTTCGATTCTCTTGCTTTCTTCCAACATAGTGCCCTATCAATCTCCTCTTCCTCCTTGCCGGTTTCATTGACCTAATTACCAAGAATAACCTAAGTGAATGAAGAACAAAATGAAGGGTAAAGTATTTGATAAAACGTAATTCATACTATCTCATCGATGAGTCCGGCATATCCCTTTCTGCTCAAACGATGATTGTATTGATTTTGTGCACGAGTATTCTTAGCCTTCATACTTTTTTCCTGCATTACAAAGATTAAAATTATGTTAGGAAAATATTCTTCTACAAAAACGAACAATAAAGTATTTGACATAAATTGACGAAGCTCCCACTTTTTTGAAGTTCTTTGTGCTACAAAAAGTTTCCAGACATCTTCTTTCACGAATGGATATATAGCAGGAGGAGTGAGTAAATCTGCCTCGGGATCATCTTTTTGTTCCAAAATGAACCTTTGGTAAAGAGTGTGTTTGAAGTTTCTCCACTTTGTCCCAATTGATTGGAGAGAGTGCTTCCGACTCTTTGGGTCAAGTACAAAATTTGCCTAAAATATATAGCAAAACAGTTCAATACCAACCTAATAAACTGCATACCAAGCTAATTATACACAATAGTTTAGACTTACCAAAACATGATTCCAACAAGCTTCCTTTATTTCGTTACCAACATCCAACCAAGAGTCATAGGTTATGGGAACCATAGATCTTGCAACCATTCCCTCGAAAGTAGATAGTTTTTTTTGCACCATCTCCACACGGGACACCTCTTTTATTATAAGTAATTACTATTTTCGCTTTTTTAGTCTTTGCTTTTATTGTCGGTCCTCTTTGTGATTTGGAATGTTTTTCTTCGTGATCTTCAGGATGTGAATGATCAGAATCCGAATTGGCCATTGCCCAAAAAACATCCTGTTCAAATAGAATATATAGTTAGTAACAACATGAGAGTAGAAAATAGTTTAAGCTAAGAACTAAAAATTAAAAACATACCAAAAAAATTAACTTTTTATTTCCCACAAAATAGATTAAACTAATATGCCCTCGTTATCCGAGCGCGTACAATTAAAATCATCATCAAGATCTGCTAAAGTGGGGTCTTGTACATCAACAGTAGCGTCAAATTTCCAACATATCATCAGTTTCATCATCATCTCCATACTTATACATCTTATGTGGTGTGAAGCCAACAACAGACAAATTCCTATCCTATTGATCATGAACATAAAAAACTTGTCTCGCTTGACTAGCTAATATGAAGCTTTCAGACTGATTAGAAAGCCTACCAAAGTTAACCACTTTGAATCCAAAATCATCTTTTTTTAAAACCACGACTATCAACCCAATCACACATGAAAACAGGAACTGTAAACGTGCGATAAACAAGATCCCATATCTCCTTTATATGACCGTAATAAGTAACGGCGCCATAAACGGGATTAGAGTGTTTTGCACTAGCAATCTGCATAGTATCTGCGACTATGGATACTCCACTACATTGAGTGGTTCTAGATTCATCCTGAGAGGTTGTATGGAACTTATACTCATTTATGACAAAACCGCTATATTTTTTCACAACAAAATTAGGCCCTTTGGCCAACCAACGAACACTATCGCAAATATCTTCCCCATTAGCCAATCGTTTTTCTACTTATTGAAAATAAGTTAAAGTAATTAAAACAAAAGTATTAAAAAATATCTTCTGATTGTAACAAAATTATTAAAAAAAAAGAATAAAAACAAAATCTCGTTCTTAAACCAGCTAATAAATGTCCGACGATGTTGGCTTTGCAACCATGTGTTGTTTCGACGAGGGTTAAGATCCTTCAATTCCAACATATGTTGCCTGGATCATATTCGAAGTTAGAAGAATTTTATGTATTATATAGATTAAAAAGAATATAAACTTGTTGTAAATCTTACTCGATGTATGCTTCTACAACAGCTGTGTTTTGCAATACATAAAGATGAGCTTCATCAAGTAATTTAGTCTCCACAACTTTGCTCGTAGCCTGCGATAAAGGCTTGCCGGTGCGGATCCTTTCATCAACACATTCACAAGGATTTCCAATTGAGTTACCATTTTTTAAGAAGGCCGAGCAAAACTCTAAGGCTTCTTCTACCACATAACATTCTTCAATGCAACCTTCGGGTCGATGATGATTTCGCACATACCCTTTCAGTATTTTCATGTATCTCTCCAATGGATACATCCACCTAAAATGAATCGGGCCACATAACCTCACCTCTCTAACTAAATGCGCCATCAAGTGAATTACGACATCGATAAAACGAAGGAGGAAAATACTTTTCTAGCAAACACAAGGTTCATATGATATTACTTTGCAACTTGCCTAACTTACTAACATCAACAACTTTACTACACAACTCGTTGAAAAAATGATACAGGCTTATGATTTTTTTCCTCACTTTCACGTTTAGCACCCCCTTAATTGCAAAAGGAAGAAGTTGTTGCATTAGTACATGACAGTCATTGGACTTCAAACCATTCATCTTTGAAACATCATCGGACACAAGATTCTTGAAATTGGAGCAATACCCATCGGGAACTTTTATGTTGGACAATGTATCATAAAATATATGTTTTTCTGAGCTATTCAATGTGTAGATGGCAGGCGGAAGATAAAGTCGATTCCCTTTTGGTTGAGTTTGTAATTTAGGCTTAATGCCTAGATCCTCAAGATCTTGTCGTGCTTTTAACCCATCCTTCGTCTTGTTAGGCAAATTCAGCAATGTCCCATAAACACTCTCACACACGTTTTTTTCTATGTGCATAACATCTAACTGATAACGAACAAGCAACTTCTTCCAATATTCAAGTTCAAAAAATATTGACTTTTTATGCCAAAACTTTGCACGCTCATCGATATTTTCTTTTTTCTTCTTTGGCTTTTTCTTCTTTGACGTTTCCTTCTTTGACTTTATCTTTTGACCCCATGTATTCTCAAACCCCGCCAAGTAGTCATAAATTTCTTCACCCGATAATGGTTTTTTTGCCACATCTCTCTCTTGTTCGTTGTTGAAATCTTTTTTTCTTTTACGAAAAGGATGTGTAGTTGGGAGGAATCTTCTATGCCCAAGGAAGCATACTTTTCTGGACTTTGGCAACCATTGTGAACAAGTATGCTCAGAACATATTGGACAAGCATAATAACCTTTGGTAACACGCCCCGATAGATTACCATATGCAGGGAAGTCATTTATAGTCCATATTAATATTGCTCTTAGATTGAAGTACTCTTTCTTATAAGCATCAAATGTCCTACCGCCAGTTTCCCACAGGAGTTTAAGATCTGCTATCAATGGTGCCAAGTAGACATCAATATCGTTACCAGGTTGCTTTGGCCCTGATATCAATAGAGTCAACATCATTAATTTTCTTGACATACACAAATAAGAGGGTAGATTATATGTTATTAGGGTAACTGGCCAACAACTATGCTTGGAACTTAATGACTTATGAGGATTAATACCATCAGCAAACAAGGCTAATCTAAGATTTCGATTTTCTCTACCAAATTCTTTCCATGTGTTGTCAACAAGCTTCCAAGAGGGGAAATCGCGAGGATGAGTTAGCTTACCATCAATGACCCGACCTTGTGCATGCCAAGTTAAGTCATGTGCAATCTCCGGTGACGAGAACATTCTTCTAAATCTAGGGATGGGAGGAACATACCACAAAACTTTTCTCGGCACATTTTTGGTATTATTCTTCCAACGAGATGTCCCACAAGTTGGACATTCAGAAGCATCCTTATGTTCATTCCAGAATAGAACACAATCATTTTCACACGCATGAAACTTCTCGTATTGTAGACCTATTCCTTTTAGCATCTTTTTTCGCCTCATACATCAAGCTAGGTATTGTATTGTTTGCAGGTAAAACATCTTTTAAGGCACCTAACAAAGCATTAAAACTAGTATCTGACCAACCAAATTGACCCTTCAAATGTTGAAATATCATTAATCCACAAAGTGCATTATGCTTTAGCCCTTCGAAAAGTGGCTTATCACATTCTTCAAGAAGTGATTTCAATGAATCAGGTTCTTTCTCTTCATAAGCAAGGGCATCATGTAACATCTCCTTTGTATAATCAAACTCGAGAGGTTTACATTCATCAGGGCAGCTAACATCAACCGTAGGAAAATATTCTCCGTGGAAAGACCAAACCGTATAATTTTGATCGAAACCATTGGTAAACAAATGAAAGAACACTCTATCAATTGAGTGGTGCCACAGATTGATACACTTTACACAAGGATAGGTTATGTTTTGGTCAAAAACTGCCTAAGCAATTAGTTGATCAAATTTCGTAAGTGAGGTAGCGTGTTTGAAGTAAATAAAGCTAAAAATGTAAGTTTAGAGATTAACACGAGGATGTAACGAGGGAAAATCCAAGTATCCTTGAGTATCCTCAAGGAGCCTGGCAAAAAACCTCGGGGGCCGGTTCAAAGTACCTGCCTCCTAAAACTTTTATATGAAAGAATGTTTAGTACAAAGAATGAGCTCGTATTCTAAGTGTTGCAGTGAATTGTAATTGTAAAAGAGGTGTGTGTGTGTGTGTGTTTTTCTGAATGAGTGACCTAGAGCTCGTTTAAATAGTCAAAAATACATTAACTAACTAGGCTAAAAATTAGGGATTGAGTCTTCAAGTCTTTGTGAACGTTGGAGTCAGTTACAACACGTCCCATAAAGCCTTGACCGAGTCTTTAGCCATCATTTACACGTCCCTTAATACCTGCAATCAATTAAGACACGTGGACAATTGTAACGGTTAATCGATAACTGTAGTTCAGGATCCTTTGAGCTTCTGGCGAGCATCCTGAAATAATATAACCAACTGTCCTATATTTTAGGGATTCTCCCAACTGAGCCAATATGAACGTTGTGGACCACTTAGTCCACGTTCTATATCATTTGTCCGAGTCTTAAGGCTTGTCTACGCGTTTCTTTGACCCTGCAATTAATAAGACACATGGGAAAAACAAACGGGTTAGTTGATAACTGTAATTCCGAGATGCTTGAACCTGCCAGGATCTTGAACTTGCGTAAGGATATTGAACCATTTGAGCTTCCGGCCAGGATCCCGGATTATCAGCCCTAACAATTGCCCCTGAATTTTAACAGTTGTCGACCAAGAAGACGGCTGTAAAAATTCAAACTCAATGTCATCTCTTGAAAT
>JBCNJP010013215.1:0-12660 GCA_039602395.1 Deinandra increscens subsp. villosa
AACTACAAAAAACAGCTTTCTTGACGCGCAATGCGTGTCAAGAAAGGGTCCAGATGACGCGCATTTGCGCGTCAAGGAAGGTCGTGTCAAGAAGCTTCTTGACCCGCAAAATGCGCGTCATCCGGTTTATGACGCGCGAACGATGACGCAAATTTTATGACGCGCAATGCGCGTCATAAAATGGGTGTCAAGAAAGGCCCCGTCAAGAAGCTTCTTTACACGCATTTTTGCGCGTCATGGATTTAAAAAAAATAAAAAATAAAAATATTTTTTTTAATAGAATCACTACTTTTTACAAATAATGACAATTATATAACAAAACGATTCATTTTATACAATACTAAGAATTCCAAACTTAACATTTCCATATATCAAAACAATTCGTTTCATACATACCAAGAAACAAAATATTGAAACCTATAAATCTCTATGGTCTAGGAGTTAGTCCTACAAATTATTGAATACTTCATCGTGTATGTTGCACTCAGTCCATACAACTCTTCGTCTTGTTGCCTAAAGTTGCCATTTAGGTTCATTCCTTACCTTGATAAGCTCAATAAAAGTTCCGAGAAGGCCCCATGGGTTGGACGATTAACAATCAACCACTCCAACAAAACCCTAGTGATCTCTTCTTGAATTACCTCCTGCATACGTTTATTATGTACATGTAAGTGTAAGTGTAACTTTTAAAAGTAAAACAAACACCAATCTCAGACTACTAATGACTCACCTGGTTTGACTCAGAAAACAAGTAAAGAAGTATACATAAGATGGCTTGTAGTCTATTTGAATGTTGCTGCTGTATATTGAGAAAGTGAGTGTGAAAACATGACAAGTTGACTGAGCAAACTTGACCGTTGACCATCAAATCCTGCACTATCTAACAACCCATACGACTGAAACATGATGACTATGGCCGCCATCGTTGATGGTTTAACATTTTATCCTTTTTGAGAGAATTATAAGTCCTATAAACAATTATAATTGTAACTAATACATACATAAAAAAGTCCTCTACTTCTTTAGGCAGAACCTTGATTTAACTGTTTCACCCATACATTAGAAAAGCATAAAATAATTTTAATATTTATCATATGTAATAGAGTATATAACATTGACTTTTTTAATTTATTGACCAATTATAAAGTAAATTAAGAATTCAATGTTTTAATTACAAAGATGTTGTATATTGATTTAAGAGCGTGCTTTTAAAGGGGCAGATTTTATGGAAAGTATAAATATAAAATATATATCAATGTGTGGCTGAAACAATGAGCAGATGTTAATACCAAAATCTTTTACCAGGTGTAGTATGTAGAACACCTATTAAATGGACCTGTTTGATTTGATAGAAAACTTCAACAGAATAAATTTTTATGATCAATATATGTTGTACCTTCCACTAAGTGCGACTGCCATTTTGTTTTCAGGGTAGCTTCTGCTGTATAAACCAGACTCGAGCCATTCTTCACTAGGGGCAAAAAATGTAAGACCACCTGCTTGACCATGAGGAAACAGTTCACCATTGACCATACCTTAACTAAGTTTTGATTGGAGCTTATCTCTCTAGCCATAATCCAACTGGTTACTTTATGTCAGGTTTGTTTTGACCTGTTAGGCCAAGTTAATGCGACTAATGAGATAAATGAAAGGAAAAACATAACCATGTAGTTGAAACAACTATTATCCGATCCATTTTGACACCTCTACACAGACAAGTTGACTGCAAAACAACACAAATTGGAATATTAACATCAGCAACAGTTAATATATTCTGAACTACCTCTAGTCATAACTGGATTTGGTTTTCTTTTTCTTGATAAGGTCTAGTAGCACATACAGTTAATAGTTTTAACATGTTAATAATGAATTAGCATATAAGCAACTTTCATTTTAAAAACCAAAGGGTCTGATAGATAAACCAATAATACATTACCAAGCTGGTGTCATGTATGCACTTAAGCAATAAACTGTTTAATCTTGTTAGCTGTTGTTTGCAGATTCAAAATGAAGTTTAAATTACCAAAATAAAAATTATTTTCATATTTTGATACACAGTGACCTTTGCAGACGCCAATGCCAGTAGTTTCCCGACAATGTTCTCTTCCTTGAACGCTAAAGCTACGTTCTCCCATAGGGTGAGCACAATGATGTTGGAGCTGAGAATAATTAATAAAAGTTTGATTTAGAATTATTAGTTTATTTAGAATGGTCGAATGATAAGTAATGTTTCTTTGAGAAAATGGCATAGAATGGATTACAATACTCAAATCACAATGTCGTCGTGGTTTTCACCCCTAACTTTATGAAATACTGCTATTGGTATTCATAAGAAGTGGGTTGTAACAGCAGTATAAGTTTACCTTTGATCTAGCAGCCTGGTCTTCAGCATGTTAAGGTTCTTTTGCTTATAGAGGCCTGTTGAACTTTCTTTGCGGCCCAGATAATCTGTACGTAACTGTTATTGTTATTTCAGCTCTTGAGTATTGGTTAATAGATTTGGTATTTTGAAACACTGCCGCCCACCACTTTATAATTGTGGAAAAGAAACTAATTACCCATTTACTTATCAGCTACTTTGTTTGTGAACAATTCTTCATTTACATTATAATTGATTATTGATATGTATTTAAACTGTTCTTTGGAGAACCTAAAATATTACAAACACCAAAGGTACAAATGCAGATCTAAATTTAAACGGATTTGACCGTTAAAAGACAAAAAAAAAAGCACAACTACAGAAATAAACTCAATGACTAGCCCTAATTTATAAGATCAGCAAGCAAATTTGAAGGTAAGAGCATATACCGCACGCAAGAACAAATGTCATAAACGCATATACAGCAAGCAAGAAAAGAAAATTAGAAATTAACACAAATCGAAGCAACCAGTATGTATTATCTTACATGATTAAAAAGAATTAGGCAAATTAAAAGCTAAACACACAAACGCAATAAACAGATGTAAGAATTAAACAAAAAGTGAAAAAAACTATATGCGATTGGGAAAAATCTGAGACACTTACACTGATCTAATCTGATGGGTAAAACCGAACAGAAACCAACAACGATATGGAAGCCAAGAAGCATGATAGCGGTCGAAATTAGACCTAATTAGGTGAATCATGAAATATTTTAAGATCTACAAAAGTAAACACTTTTTGGATGATTTTTTTTACAAAGAATATAAAAATCATTATCAGAAAAAAAATTCAATATGTAGTTGATGCGTGTGTAAACAATAATCATCCACACATAAAGCAAAACATTATTACCAGAGGCTGAATCAATATACTTTCCATTGATTATAAGCTGAGTTTCATTAATACGAATATGTAGAGTAATTGGTTCCACCCTTGGCTCCGACAATTCTTTCTCAGCGACTCAAATTGATCCTAATCCAAAAACAATCAAATTAACACAAAACAATCGCAAATAGAAACAGAGATTGAAGCGAACTCCATACCCTAGATCCGAAGGGTGCAAACTGCAACTGGTGAAGCGATGATATGGAGGGGGCGAGTTAGGGTTTTAAATTAGATTAATAAGCGAATGGGATTGAGCCCAATTTACTCTTTTCCCCGTCGTAAGCGAATTTCTAATGCTGGATGGTGATGTGATAGTGGCGGTGGTTCTATTGGCGATGGAGGTGGAATCCCAAAGCCGCCATCACTCTCGAACTCCTGAGCATAGGGGGGGCGGTGGTTGAACTCCTGTCGTAATTTTGCAATGAAGAGGAAATTAAATTTGTGTGCCCTAATTTTCTTCTCTCATGATTCCTTAACAAATACAATTGATTTACCATGAGACATAGGTACCTATTGAAATATCGATTTAAGGGGATAAGATCCGACGTGAACAACGAATCGGGATAAAAGGAGAAAAACAAAAAGACGCAATCGATGATTTATGGTCGATGGAGAAGGCTAGAATCTCTCACAGATATAGAAACATGGTGGAAGAAGAGCGTTGGTGGTGGTGGTTATCCGTCGGAGATGAAGAAGGAGTTGTGGAGTGATTTGTGGTGGTTGCGGTTGTGATGAAGAAGAAGGAGTTGTGGTGATTTGTGGGAGATGCGTTTGTAGTTTTAGGGCAAAGTGAAGTTTTAGGGCGGAATGAAAGAGTTAGGAGCGGGGAATGAAATTTTGGGGAAAAACATTAGCAGGAAAAAAATATAAAACGACACCTTTTAGATGACGCACATCTTAAACCGTACTCCGTGTTTTTTTAATTATGACAGATATTTATGACGCGCAAAATGCGCGTCATCTACCCTTAGGATTTTACATTTCTTGACAAATTTTTTTTGACACGCGTTTTTGCGCGTCATTAAATCACCGTGCGTCATCGTTTGCGCGTCAAGAAAGGTCCTGTTTCTAGTAGTGAAATTGCCTATCGTTTCCCTAAACACTCCTTATTCGTACTATGTACACCTTATTGGTTATATATACACCTTATTGGGAGTCATTGGTCCCCACTGACCCTTATTGCCCCTAAACACACCTTATTGGGCCATCATTGGTCCTAAACGCAACTTATGGGCAATCATTGGTCCAAACTGACCCTCATTTCCCCTAAACACACCTTATTACTATGTACACCTTATTGGTTATATACACACCTTATTGGGACTCATTGGTCCCAACTGACCCTCATTTCCCCTAAACACACCTTATTGTTCCTATGTACAACTTACTGGTTATATACACATCTTATTAGGACTCATTGGTCCGAACTGACCCCAATTGCCCCTAAACACACCTTATTAGGCCATCATTGGTCCTAAAGACAACTTATGGACAATCATTAGTCCAAACTGACCCTCATTGACCCTAAACACACCTTATTGGTCCTATGTACAACTTACTGGTTATATACAAACCTTATTGGGACTCATTGGTCCCAACTAAACCTCATTGCCCCTAAACACACCTTATTGGGCCATCATTGGTCCTAAACACAACGTATGGGCAATATTGGTCCAAACTGACCCTTATTTCCCCTAAGCACACCTTATTGGTACTATGTACACCTTATTGGTTATATAGACACCTTATTGGGACTCCTTGGTCCAAACTGACCCTCATTGTCCCTAAACACACCTTATTAGGCCATCATTGGTCCTAAACACAACTTATGGGCAATCATTAGTCCAAATTGACCCTCATTTCCCCTAAACACACCTTATTAGTACTATGCCCAACTTATTGGCTATATACACACCTTATTGTGACTCATTGGTCCCAACTGACCCTTATTGCCCCTAAACATACCTTACTGGGCCATCATTGGTCCTAAACACAACTTATAGGCAATCTTTGGTCCAAATTGACTCTCGTTTCCCTAAACACTCCTAATTGGTACTATATACACCTTATTGGTTATATACACACCTTATTGGGAGTCATTGGTTCGCACTGACCCTTATTGCCCCTAAACACACCTTATTGGGCCATCATTGGTCCTAAACACAACTTATGGGCAATCATTGGTCCAAACTGACCCTCATTTCCCATAAACACACCTTATTGCTACTATGTACACCTCATTGGTTATATACACACCTTATTGGTACTCATTGGCCCCAACTGACCCTCATTGCCCCTAAACTCACCTTATTGGGCCATCATTGGTCCTAAACACAACTTATGGGCAGTCATTGGTCCAAACTGACCTTCATTTCCCCTAAACACACATTATTGATACTATGTACACCTTATAGGTTATATACACAACTTATTGGGACTCATTGGTCCCAACTGACCCTCATTGCCCCTAAACAAACCTTATTGTTCCTATGTACAACTTACTGGTTATATACACATCTTATTGGGACTCATTGGTCCGAGCTGACCCCAATTGCCCCTAAACACACCTTATTAGGCCATCATTGGTCCTAAAGACAACTTATGGACAATCATTAGTCCAAACTGACCCTCATTGACCCTAAACACACCTTATTGGTCCTATGTACAACTTACTAGTTATATACAATCCTTATTGGGACTCATTGGTCCTAAACACAACTTATGGGCAATCATTGGTCCAAACTGACCCTCAATGACCCATAAACACACCTTATTGCTACCATATACACCTTATTGGTTATATACACACCTTATTGGTACTCATTGGTCCCAATAGACCCTCATTGCCCCTAAACACACCTTATTGGGCCATCATTGGTCCTAGACACAACTTATGGGCAATCATTGGTCCAAACTGACCCTTATTTCCTGTAATCACACCTTATCGGTACTATGTACACCTTATTGGTTATATAGACACCTTATTGGGACTCATTGGTCCAAACTGTTGATACCTGAAATGTGCGTCGTGTGAAGTATCGAACGAAGACCAAGTTCAAGCCAATATAGGGTTGGCCGAGCTAGGTCCGAACCTGAAGTTCGGACCGGCCGAACCTGGGGTTCAGAGGACGTTCGGCCAGTCGGGTATATATAGTAGTTTGGTCTTTGTGTTTAGTAGTTCTGAGCGTGTGAGCAAATCTTAAGTGTGTTTTTCTGAGTGTATTTCTCTGTGTTAGTTCTCTGTGATTTACTGGTTGTAATTGTTCTCGTTTGATCAATAAAACAATCGGTTATTTACTTTTCGATGTCCGATTAGCTAGATCGAGTAGACGATCCAATGCTCACGTATTTTGAAGTGGTATCAGAGCTTTCTGGTTCACTCTACTGATCTGTGGTTGCTATTCTCGGATTATTGAGCGTTTTTGAAGTTTTCTCAAGTTTCATTACGTGTTTTCTATCATTTTTGACGTGTGTTTTGTGTCAAAATTGTACCTAAACCATTTTCTATCGACTTTTCTAATCTACTATATCAAGTTTCGTCAAAATCAGTCCGTTTTTGCGAGTTTTCGAAAAATGTCTTCGAGGTTCGGAGGTTACTGGGCAAGCTCGGAGTAACCGCTCCGAACTTGAGGTTCGGAGGTGACTCGGAGAGTGTTCGGCGAGAGTTCGGTGGTAGATCGGTCAGGGTTCGGAGTTTCTGCGTTCGGTCACTAGTTCGGTGAGAGTTCGGAGTTTGACATAGATTCGGACTAAGTTCGGAGGAGGTTCGGACGGCTGACTAGGTTCGGAGCAAGTTCGGAGGACAGATTTTTCCAAATTTTCAACAATGTCGGATTTTCAAGCTTTTGCCGCAATGCAAAGTGCAATGCAAACTATGTTAAATTTTGACAATGAAATTGGAACAAGTCAGAAAGTTCCCAAATTGTTAAAGCTTGAAGATTACCAAAATTGGAAGAAACGATTTTCTGCGTATATTAGCACGAATGACATTGATTTATGGATTCCAATTCGAAAATTGTATGAACGACCAATGGAAGATGGAGATCTTAAAGAAATTCAAGACTTTGATGGTGCTGAAAGAAAAAGTTATGAGCTTGAAAAGAAAGTTTATGGTTATCTTACTATGGCTTTACCTACTGAATTGCTTCATCAATTTAGTACTTGCAAGAAATCTAAGCAATTATGGGATGCTCTATCTGCAAGATGTGAAGGAAATGCTGATTATAAGACGAGTCGAAAGAAAGTCTTGAACAAAGAATTTGATAACTTTCAAAATTATGACAATGAAAACATTACTGCTCTAGTTTCAAGATTTTCACATTTGATTAGTGAATTGAAGATTATTGGAATTGAAAAATCTGATGCGGATTTAAAGGAAAAGATTATGGAAGCATTACCTGAAAAGTGGGAAAATTATGTTTTGCTACTAACTCATGACAAGGATTATTCTGCTTTAACATTTCACGAGCTTACTGGAAAACTTCATGCTCGAGAAATGGAAATGTTAAACTCAAAGAAGTCAACAGCTACCTTGCAACATCCTGAGCTGTATCATGGTGAAAATAGTGCAAGCATGAGTGCAAAGTCTAAGCCAAATCAGAATACAGCACCAAGTGTTGCTTTTCTAGCTGGAGCTTCAGGAAATTCTGATAATAATTCCTCAAGAAGTTGCAATTTTACAATTCCAAATTATTCAAGTCAAAATGCTTTTTCAGCAGAATCAACCGATGATTGTGCCAAAATGATTTCTGCATTGATTTCATCATCTTTTGGTCTGATTCTCAAAAATGTTGCTGACGCAAAGTTAACCAGTGAGGATCTTGATGCTCTTGATGATGATCAATTGACTGAATTGGATGTTTCGTGGCAATATGCTATGTTGTGTCAAAGATCTAAAAGATTTTTTAAGAAGCATGGAAGGAATATTTCTGGTGACAAATTGGGATTTGACAAGTCAAAACTAAAGTGCTTTAAATGTCAACAACTTGGACATTTTGCCAAAGAATGTCAACAGAAAACTAATATTTCACAATCATCAAAGCCTGGTTTCACTCAACCATCTACTAGTAATACAGGCAAGACCACTGCTTTGGTTGCTCAAAATGATGGTGTATATGATTGGGGTCAACAATTTGGGTATGATTCATCAGCTTTCATAGTTACTCATGTTCAACAAGAAGATTATTGTTCAGATACAGGTTCAGATACTAGTTCAGATACTAGTTCAATACCAAGTTCGTATGCATCTGCTGAAAACTTGGAGAGTTTGATGAAGGAAAATGCTTTGTTAATGAATAAAGTTCAACTATTGACTGAAGAGTTTGAGGTGGTTAAATCTGAATTGAAGATTTCTAAAGAATGTAAAAAGGTTTTGGTTTTGAAGAATGAGGATTTGACTAAAGAAATCCAAATGTTGAATAAAGTTTTAGAAGTATTGACGCAAGAAAAGAAGAATGTTGAAATTTCGAAAGCTGAAATTTGTGAAGAAAACGGTGAGTTAGTCAAAGAAGTGAAGAAATGGAAAGAAGAGGCAGAAGATGCTGCAAATGATTTTCAGAATTTGTTTGATAAATCCAAGATTAAGCTTGATTTGCTTACTAAGAGTATTGAAGAATCTGATGCTAAAATCAAAGCATATCAAGTTGATATGGAAAAATTATTAGATGATAAGCGGGAGTTGACTAGGGTTAACAAGGTTCAAACTGCAAATCTGGAAATACAAAAGAGAAATGAGGATAAACTGAAGAAGGAGCTACATGGAGGTCTTGATAATCTTCGTCTGCAAAAGTTTGAAACTCATAAAGTTGCCAAGCGCTTGATTGCTAAGGAAAAAGAATTTGCAGAGGCTCAACAGCAAATTTCTGATCTCAAAATTCAAGTTCTTGATGCTAAAAGATTGTTCAACAATGTTTCAAATTCACAAGTTTTCACGAGCTTCTTAGCAAATGATGCAAATTTTGAGAGGATGTTTGATAAAACTGCATCACCCCCTGCTCATATCAAGGAAGCTGTCAAACAAGTGAAGGAACAGGTTGATGATTTTGATTATTCCAAGATATCATCTTCTACTTCAGAAGAAGTCAAGGTTGTAAAGAAAAAGAAAAACAAGAAAAACAAGAAAAAGGTCTTACATTCTGAGATTCCTCCAGCACCAAAGTTTGTCTCAGGTTCGTCGTCTGCTGATAATGAGAAATCGACTACATCAAGTGACAAGATTCAGTCTCAACCTGAAATTGATGAGTCAATTTTCTATGATAAAAAGAAACTTCCTGATGTGAAAGCTGAATTCACAAGATTAGCCAAGAATGGACATTCTACATCAGAGGTGAAAGGATCTGGCAAAAATGTTGGTCTGGGTTTTAAAGTGAAGAAGGATATAGCTGTGGAGGTTCAAGCATCTTCATCCCCAGATTTGAAGAAATAAAAAATGAAACACGTAAAGAAGGAAGTTTTTCAAGCTAATAAAATTCAACCCGAACGTTTTTACAAACTCAAGGGTTCGGCTCAATTATTTTCAGACAAAGAATTTCCACTACATTGTGTTGATGCTCGGAAGATTGCTGAGGTCTTTGTGAAAGCAACCATTTCTTCTGAAAGTTCTCAATCTCTAAGCCCTACCTCTAAATGGGTACATGATCACAGGCATCAGGTATATGATTCTCATTCTGATCATGTTAGAGATATTCATGTGTGTTCTTCGCAGGTACATCACAGATGGGATAAAACGACAAGAATTTGTTATATTTGCCGTCGCCCAGGGCATATGGCAAAAGATTGTCCCTCACCTGCTGTTTCATCACAAAGATTTCATAAGAAATCAGTTTTTGGTAAATCTGCCAACATAAAGTTCTTTGATACAACAGGCAGAGTTTTTGATGAAGTTGAACCTACATTCTTTCAAAAACAAAAACGTTTTGTTCCAAAGTTTTCAAAGGATCAAAAAGTAGGTTCATCATCACAGTCACCTGTGACTGTTTCTTCGAAAACTGAATTACCAAAACAACAGGAATGGAAACCTAAGGTGGTTTCAAAGCAAAATCAGGACACTGGTCGACCAGAAGCGATTCGCTTCGGGTCATTTGTGAACTAATCAGGCTGTCCAGTGTGCAGGTACTTCTAGAAGACCTATCAACGATTGAAAAATTGTTGATGGAGGAGTATTCTGTTTAATTTAAATTTAATGACAAATTTTTCTAAACATCTGAAACATATCCGTGTTGATTGATCACTTTTATTTGTTTCCAAGTTTTTCTCCAAAAAGCCAAAAATAGAGTTTTGTTTTGTATAAAATGAAAATCCAAAAATAGAGTTTTCATTTTAAGGGGGAGAATTGTCAGTAAGGGGGAGTAATTGAGAAAATGCAAAATATAAAATTGTGAGAAATTGATCATTGGGAAATGATGGTACATTGGCATACGTATCTGACTTATGGATAAAGTAGATGAAAGGGCCATAAGATCATTGTTTGATATGCTTGGTAGGCTTGGCAAATCAGAAAGTATTCAGATGTGATATACACTAAATACTAATGCTTGACCATGTGGATAACATCTTGATGCATATTTCTTGACACAAAAAGAAAAATAAGTGTGAAATTCAAAATGAGAAGTCACTGTGTATACATGCGTTCATTTTGCAAAGATTTAATCTTGTTTGATTTTCTTTATTTTGTCAAACGATCGGACCTTCTCTGCGTATCGAAAGATCGACCTGATCGTTGTTCGTTTGACGTTCTGCTTTATTTTCTTTGGTGTTTCGTATAACTCATCGGACTTTCTCTGCGTGTACGGGAGTACCGACCTGATTGTTGTTGAGTTATACAACTTCAACTTGTTTTATTTTTCTTATTTTGTTAAATCCGAGGCCTTACCTGCGTATCGAAAGATCGACCTTAAGGTAGACGATTTAACGTTCTTATTTCTTTTTGCATGGAACACAGTTGACTGTATCATGAAAAATATTATGCAATGTGAAAGTTCACAAATGCAATCACACAAAATAAAAAGAAAGAAAAACAGAAAATGTCTGAATATGTCTGATAGTGTGGGGTATACTGGTCAAAGCAAATCTAATCAATACCTTAACGTATCCAGATGTTATGAGTATGATTCTGTTTGAGCTTAAGATGGACAAATTATACCAGCAATCGATATGACTTGTGTGTTTCAATTAATTGAAATTGAAGTGTAGTTCAGTGCATTATGTTCAATATGATCCCATATAGTGATCTTTCTCATACCAAAAATAGTGTCTGATTCTGTATTGCAATTTCATTTCATATCAAGAAAAGTACAAAAAGATTTTTGGTGTGTTTTAACATCAATTTTGAAAAATCAAAAAGATTTTAGGTTTGTTTTGATATAAAGTTTCAAAAAGCCAAAAAGATTTTGTTTCTGCTTTATTTTAGATCTGATCAACACGTGATATAAAATCATTTTCAAAATCATATCTTGGAGTCTCGAAGAGACGTTTTGTGCCAAGATTATTTAAGTGTTAATGCAGGATGCTGTTGTGCAAGCTGTCACAACTTCAAGTCTTCTGAAGCTGTTGATAAAGACCAGAGATATTCTAGATATCATCAAGTATTCAAGATCAAGTTACGATTGAGTTGAGGAGGAGTTTGTTCGAAGATTCATTTCATTGGATAAACGGATTCTTTACTTGAGGGGGAGCTTGGTTGAAGATACATATTTGATGATGTTAAGAAGAAAAGAGAAAAGATACTGCACACGACGAGGGGGAGTTTGTTGATACCTGAAATGTGCGTCGTGTGAAGTATCGAACGAAGACCAAGTTCAAGCCAATATAGGGTTGGCCGAGCTAGGTCCGAACCTGAAGTTCGGACCGGCTGAACCTGGGGTTCGGAGGACGTTCGGCCAGTCGGGTATATATAGTAGTTTGGTCTTTGTGTTTAGTAGTTCTGAGTGTGTGAGCAAATCTTAAGTGTGTGTTTCTGAGTGTATTTCTCTGTGTTAGTTCTCTGTGATTTACTGGTTGTAATTGTTCTCGTTTGATCAATAAAACAATCGGTTATTTACTTTTCGATGTCCGATTAGCTAGATCGAGTAGACGATCCAATGCTCACGTATTTTCACAAACTGACCCTCATTGCCCCTAAACACACCTTAATAGGCCATCATTGGTACTAAACACAACTTATGGGCAATCATTAGTCCAAATTGACCCTCATTTCCCCTAAACACACCTTATTAGTACTATGCCCAACTTATTGGCTATATACACACCTTATTGTGACTCATTGGTCCCAACTGACCCTCATTGCCCCAAAACATACCTTACTGGGCCATCATTGGTCCTAAACACAACTTATAGGCAATCTTTGGTCCAAACAC
>JBCNJP010013216.1:0-12659 GCA_039602395.1 Deinandra increscens subsp. villosa
ATTCATAATTCTAAGGTTTTTTATGCAAATTTTAAAATATATATATATGAACGTATGAAAAAGTTATAAGTGTTTTAGTATTAGTTTTTAGGTTTTCGCAAAAAGATATGGTTTTTACATGATTCTTACCATATATATATATATATATATATATATATATATATATATATATAATACATATTGATTAAAATGGCATTTTCGTAATAAAGGCGTCTTAAAATTAAGACGCATTCCTTTTCTATACCTTCATCATCTTCAATCCATCGTCCCCCTCCCCTTTTATTGCCAACTCCGGTATTCCTCATCCACGATTACTTTTTGAACCGGCACCCAAAGTCCCAAACCAGATTGCTTTTGCAGAGAGAATCACCTTTTGAGGGTGACTTCACCCTCTTCTTCATCTGAACGGAAACTCAAGGGGAACGTCTCTAGATTGCTTTTCGAAAACCCAGAGCACACAATATTCAATCCGAAATACACTCCACACAATCTCCTATTTGAGATAGGTCTCCCACTTTGCTTTTCATCTTCAAAAGTCAACAATAAATGACAACAACCCTAATCTCTGAAAAACCATCGGGTAATTGGAATTGACGGAAAATTACAGACATATATCTTCTCTGTAGTCATACACGAATTGAGGGCAAAACTCAAGACATTGGCTTCTTGCCTTCTTGCATTCATACACGGATGAGGTAATATGAGTGGGCGCTCAATTCAAATTTCAAATCTACTCAAATCTCAAATGTCAGCTATAAGGTTACATCTTTCCCCCTCAATTACCATCTACACTAAAACACTCACCAAGAATTTCAGGTACCTTTATCTTTCTGATTTTGCATTTTCGTTTTAATAACCAATGTGCCTGCTTTGATTTGGCATTTTCATCTTATTTCATTTCAGGCAACTATGAGTGCTTTGTTCATCGGATAAACCAAAGGTATTTTTGTTTATATTTCCCTAAATTCAACAATTGTGAGTGCTTTGTTCTTTATTTTAAGTTTTTAAGATCTTATCCTTGGACTTTAAACACTCATTGATCATAATATATAAAGCAAGAAAAACTGAATCCTAGATATAGATTATAACTTTTGTTCTGTTCATTACATACTAATGAAGTGGGGTACCCGCGCGTTGCGGCGGGCGACGGTTTATAGCGCGTTATTTGTGTTCAGCTCGCGCGTTCAGCGGCGATGAAAATTTACAACGCGATATTCGTGTCCGTTAGAATGGTGCGGCGCATCAACAATCAACCATTGTGGTGATTATTTTATGCTAGTTTATCAATCCTCTCGCAAAATCCGTGTGATCTGTCTATGTCACGAGCCTTGGTGATCTCAATTATCGTCATAAACATGCAAATCTTATTTTTTTAGTTTGTTTTTTTTGTTAAAGAACAGAACCGGATGATATCGTCTAAATTTAAGGACTCTTGCTAAACACACATGTTTAATTGTACCCCTACATTAAGCGGCAAAAATGGTGTTGGTGAGCTTCAACTTTAAAAGCATTAATTAGAGTATGTTATTTGAGTGTATCCATCATATAATACTATATTGTATTGTACGTCTTTTAATTGTCTCATCTGGGGAAACCAAATAATGCAGTGGCGGCAACAATCAAACAATGTGGTACTTGTTTTTTGTTAGTTTATTCATTCCCTCGTAATATATTGTATTATACGTCTTTTGTTCAGCCTTCAAATCCTAGTTAAATAATATTGAACACACGAATATGTTTAAATAATCGATCATAAATATAGTAGTTTTTAAGATGAATACACGTTGATTAGCATATGTTACAGGTCAATTGTAGCTAGTTTTGTTGTTTTATGCATCAATAGCTCAAAGTTTACTTCCATTTGGAATTTCTAATAGACACAATAGGTAAGAAGTTTACATTTTCAATTTTGTATCTTCAATTCTGGAAACTCTTGTTTCCCATGGTGGAAAGATTTAACCAGAAATACTACGGTAGTATTTTTGTTCGTATATGCATCTTTGATCTTTTTTATAAATATTTAATATTTTAGGGGTTATGACTGTCTTTGTAGTATTTTAAAAAGAACTATAGTTATTCATTACATTTGCTTACTATTCAAATAGTGCAGAAGATTATGAATTACTTAATGTTGCTATATTTAAATCTACAACCATATTGTGAAGCTGCATTATGTTTTTGCATATCACAGATTAGAGGAATTGCAGCAACCGACAAAACTCATTAGAAAATATTAGATGGGGTTGATTCATCACTTATTAGGAAGACATTTATCAAATATGCCAACTTGTATTAGACGGGGTTGATTTATCACTTATTAGGATGACACATCAAAATATGCCAACTCGTGGTCTCCTACAACGAATCCTCTACCTTTATAGTTTAGGACATTATCCGACAAAACTTTTTAAAAAGAATCTGATTTGAGAATAAAAATCTTGATCTATGCTTATAAGCAACAGAAAAAACCAAAGACCTTTACATCACCATTGATCTCACTGCTTTCCTATTTATTTATCTCCATTTAAAAGAACTGTTGAAATTTCAACAATAGTAGCAGTCATAGGTTGAGTAGATACCTCAGATTTCCATGAAATTTCTATAATAATGAACGGTGCAAGGAATATATTAGAATCTGTTTGTATACATTAGAGATCAAAAAGTTAAACTTTGGAATCAATCAAACGGTGGGCCCATGGACCATTGCAATTCCCTGGTGCTGCAAGTTGGGTTGAGACACTTGATTCGTCTAGGGGCTATAAATAAATACCTTATAAACATAGCTGTCGACAGTTTTCTGGCTATTGTAGCATTCTACTTACCTGAAAATTGACAAAGAAGTATAATGTCCGACTGGTTCTCAACCGGTCAATTAGAAAGCACCATAACTGTATTTCAAAGATAATAATTGAATTTGGTACCATAAAATACATGTGTGAATGATTATGAACAAATAATCACATACATGAATTAAATAAACAAGTCCGTTTATGGTTTTATGCGCTACAATTTCAAGCAAATCAAAAACTCAAATATTATCTAATTAGGATATACCTTGCAACAGTTTGCCAAAACCATAAAGCTTCAAATTGCATAAGGACCAGCCAACTTCAGTTTTCCAATCACAAACATAAGGATCATCAGCTCCTGCAGAGTGATCATGATGATTTGAGGCTGTACCCACATCAATTTGTAGGAAATGCAAGCAACAAATCATAATATCGACCAGTATTGCTCAAAGCAGTAAACACAAGCAGCAAAATACACCTATTTCTGCTCCTCTTGGGTTTCCAGCAGGTCCAAACCTGAAAACATGATATAAAACGTGAAGACAAGTATGCTGGATTAAATTGACTTCAAAAACATGTTTTCATTGTGAAACAAACTTGATAAAGGAGCCAATTAATTTAAAAGACATAAATCTGTATTAATTTAAAAGATATAAATCTGTATTGGTTTGTTCAAATGACATAAAGGGGTTTAGAGCTCCAATCTAACTGTTGGGTCTTCTTGAAAAAACAATTTTAAACCTCATTTAAAAATCAATATGCTTGCACCTTCTCTCTAAAGCTCTATTGAAAATTCTACAGGTATATCACGCCTTTTTTACCAAAGCTAAATAATAGTCTACCTCCAAATAAAATAATATAACATATATAGTTTAAGGTAAGACAATTTAAGCAAATGTAGGTGAATATATGCCTATAAAGCCTTACCCTACAACAAACTCAAAGCGTATAGGTTATCATTTAAGCTTCTTGCCATCTCCAGAAACCTCTCCTTCCACTAAAAACTTCATTAGTGAAAACAAACTACGGACAAAGTTAAGTGCTCGATGCAGTACATTCACTATTACATGATAAAAAAATGAATATGTTAACAACACCGTTCCTTATGGATTAGGCTTCAATGAGGAACTAAAAAGGCTTAGTTAAGACAATAAAACAATGATGATCAATTCATACTTCTTTTTAAGAACCAAAACAGTCTTAAAATATCCAAGAAAGAAAAAATTTGAATGAAAAAATTGAAGTACCTTGACAGCAGCCTAAATCAGCCCTAAAGAAACATCAGTGAAGAGGATATCAAGTCACACAAATCAGCCCTAATAAAAGGCCACGATTAGGAGTAGTATCCGATTCAACCTGCAATGAGAACTCAGTTTCTGCAAGTAACAAACCAACCAAAAAATGCACCTAGTGCCATGGAAAGTCCAGCATGTTTCATTTATCATGAACAAAAAAGAAGTATGAATTGCAATAAGGATTTTAAATAAAAATTATAAATAAAATTTCACCATAAGGAGATTGGTTTCCAAGATAACCATGAGAGTGTTTGCAGAGAATATCTCTGCATTTTGCATCACTGATCATATCAATATATTTAAGCTTCACTTGATTATTATCAACTATAACAGACGGTATAAACGTCTAGACATGCTAGTTAATTTTAATAATGATAATAATAATGTGACACAAACTCCATCAAACTGAAATTCTCACCTTTTTATCACAGTTGTGGTTCAGGAGATACAACGCTGCAAGCTTTGTTCCAGATTATTAAGAATTTATCACTCTCATAGTTCCTTATTAAGCTTTATCACAAACCAATGCCACAATCAATGCACTAAATCACATCAATTAAACTCACACCATGATGTACCAAATCACAGCAACTAAATTCACAAATCAAGGCGCCACTTTGCTGCAACACAAATCAACTTATTTCATTACAAAACCATAAAATAAATTTTTTATGTCAAATGAAGATGCATTTGTGTCAAAAAATAACTTGGAAACCTCATGTTTTCTACTAAATCATGAATCATGCCAAAAAATAACATTCCAATATGATACCAAGCTTGAAATTGAAATACCTCAACTGATTTAAACCTTATAAGACAGTGAGTAAAAGAATTAAATGTTCGATATGAGTTTACCAGCCACTCTCTTGTACACTGATCGGAGATCCATGGATCACGGATGGTATCTCCCCATGGCCTTTCGCCTCTGAAAGCGTCATATGTTCTCAACGGATCGCTTTGATATCATACCAATCTTCCTTCGAAAATGGATCAACTCTGTTTCAAATACATTTCTGAGAAATTAGAATCAGGAAACTGAAAAAAAGTAACAGAACCAAATGAAATAAACTCACTAAGGTGTAGAGAAGAAGAAACGAATGATTTCTCAATTCAGAAACATGGATCGTCGACTATTAATCCATCATTCCATCATATTCAAATGAGTAAAAATCTGGTACGAACTTTATTAACTCTAAATCAGTTACTGATCATCAAAACTGAAATTAAAATAGAAGAGGATCCCAAAGCTTACCTGATGAGCATAAATCTAGGCTGAATCACAAGTTATTGTTTGAGCTACAAAGTTTTAAAACCAAGAAATTAAAACTAACATTATTTTGTTGTCATATGATCTGAAGAACAAAACATTGAGTAGAAACCATTACACACCTATGTACAAAGTGACTAATCTTGTCTGAGAACTGAACTCTGTATGAAATAGGGACTGCCTTTCCATCAACTTGTATGCCACCAGATTTCACAGCAGAATCCTACATTTATCATGAGTCCGAATTAACCAAATTGAAACAATTAGTAAAGTACGACATTCTCTAAAACAAAAGTTGATTACGGAAATGAAGCACAAAAACACTATGAAATCGGTAACAAAGAACGGTTCACCCAAATCACCTGAAATTGCAACAATAGGTTTTAGGGTTAAGTAAAAGAAAATCAAAACAAAGCAATTAGTACTTACCTGGTGAAGTTCATGAAACCGTAGCTTCCGATTAGCCCACCGACTTCAACTTCGAATGATTCTGATTCATGATGAGAGACTACCATAGAGTAAAAACAGTATAGTTGTGGGAGCGTGAAGAGAGCGGAGAATCATATATTGTATCTCATGTAATTCAAATTTTGAATCTGAGCATCTCAATTCTTAATTATTGGTTTGACCTCAAGAGTCATCCAAAATTTTGGCAGCTATATTTTTGGTTTGACCGTAAAAGTCAAACATGCCCAAAATAGACTACTCAACTACTAATCTAGACCACTGTAATTAGGGAAAACTGACTACAAATTACATAAAACTAACCTCAAAAAGCAAACTTCAGTAATGCTACAAATATAAAGAAGCCTACATGATTAGAAAAGTAAAATAAGAACACAAATTATATCAAATAAAGTTGAAAGTTTACTAAAGGGCTAAAGGCACTCAAAAAGTATGGTTGAGACTTCTGACAATTTGCTCTACCTGTTCACGACATCTTATATTTCTTCCATCCAGATGACTCATATCAGTGGTCCAAGTTCTGTGAGCTATTGAATGCTACCTGCTGCAGTTTAAGGCATAACACAAAGATCATCAGTGACAATAAAATTTGCAATAACAGAGATGATACACTACCACCAACAGCAACATGGCAATCAGGGGTACAATGGCTTATCCATCAAGTAGCCGTCAAAACGTAGGAAACCAAGAAACGCTAACACACAGAAACACAAAGGCCAAGTGAAAATCTACAAACAAAAACAATGAATAAGCAGCAACCAACCAAAATATAATATGTAGTCCTAAAACTAAAACAACCTCATATATAATTAATGATACATCTGTAAGAAGAACAATTTATAGCTAAACCTTTTTCAATGTAAAACACATACAAATGTTAAAACAGTGATTTAAAAGAAAAACCCTCTTAAAATGGAAAATTGAAGATTGTAGCTGCGTTTGACAAAAGGGATATACACCTCGATCTCTTTGGAAGAAGCTTTCATCTTTATCCCTCAACCTAATTCAGTTCGACAATCAGAACAACAATTCTTAACCCGAGACGAAAGGGTAATAAACATAAGAGTGACACTTCCAATTAGAACAATAATAGGTTCATTTGAGATTAAAGTGAGTCACGGAAGAGTACTCAACCAGAACTAATCTTGAATAATAAAAGGCTTGTCAATGTACTAAAAAATGATAGAGTACTTGTCAACTCCACCAAAAAAATGTCAAAATCATATGCAAATTAAAAATGCAAAAAAGCTTAAAAGTTTTTCCATATGACAACTCGACATTTGAATCTGGTTCATACTCCATATCAAGATATGATATGCATCTCAATGCTTGTAAATTGAGTAAACAAAGTTCAAGGGTATACCATGAACTGAGAGCCTACAACTGGAAATCATTAAATAATACAAAACATATATGGATTTGTGTAAACCTGAGTTACCACAGGTTGCTCGTAAACCCTAGGCTTGCAACCGACACCCCCTAAAAATGACCCTGTAACAAATTCGAAGCAAACCAATCAGGTCTTCAATTTAACCCCAAAAAGAGAAAATTATAAAAATTCAAATCCAATTACCAGAATAAGAGTGGTTTGAAAGCTGATGGATGTGGCAAACCTTGCGTACCAAGATGATATCCCAATGACTAATATCCCTGAACAGCAATGCCATTATTTGCTCCAAATTGAACTTGAAAATTAGCAAATCGAACAACGAATTTGAAGTAAATGAAACCCTAAATGAAAATCAAGAAATCAGAACAATGCATGGTATTTTTTTAAACGATTCATATATATGTAATGAAGAACATGGCGGAATTAAAGAATCTGTGTAGAATATGAAGAAATCTGTGTAGAATATGATAGAACATACCTTGAAGATGAGCCGCTTCAACGCACCGTCCCCTTCAACTGCGTCAAAGCCTTTCAATGTTTCACACCAACACCACCGTCGTCATCGATCTGAATCAAGAATGAGTGAAGATAGGTGAAAGTTTGAGGATATAGATCTGAAGCAAGAAATTTTGAGCAGATTCAAATTTTAATTTTGTGGAATGAATAAGAAAGTGAATGCTTACCAAAACTGTGTCTCTGCAACACTCTGTGTTCCAGATCTAATTTGAATTAGGGCTTAAATTTAGAGAATCATCTTACCGTTCAAAAAGAAGAGGATCAACGTTCGTAAAGAAGAGAGGGTTGATCCGTGTGATTTGGTAGTTTACATAGAAGCTTGAAGATGAAGATGAGGTACGCGGGTCACCCAACAATCGGGTAACCCAGATCAGCTAACCTTTAAACCCGGTTCATTTAGATTTTAAGAGATTCAACACCATGCTTTAAATCATTGTACATTGTGCTTAAAAACTTGTACCTCTTAATTTTCACTTGTACCTTATGCATAAATAAGTTGTACATCTTAATTTTCAACCACTTGATAGAATATGCATAATAAGATAGTATAGATAAGTTGTGTTTAGGACCAATGATGGCCCAATAATGTGTGTTTAAGGGAAATGAGGGTCCGTTGGGACCAATGAGTCCCAATAAAGTGTGTATATAACCAATAAGTTGTGTTTAAGACCAATTATGGCCCAAAAAGGTGTGTTTAGTTGGGACCAATGAGTCCCACTAATTTGTGTATATGACCAATACGTTGTGTTTAGGACCAATGATGGCACAATAAAGTGGGTTTAGGGACAAAGAGGGTTAGTTGGCACCAATGAGTCCTAATAAGGTGTTTATTTAACCAATAAGTTGTGTTTACGACCAAATATGGCCCAATATGGTGTGTTTAGTTGGGACTAATGAGTCCCACTAAGGTGTGTATATAACCAATAAGTTATGTTTAGGACCAATGATGGCCCAATAAGGTGTGTTTAGTTGGGACCAATGAGTCCCACTAATGTGTGCATCTAACCAATACGTTGTGTTTAGGACCAATGATGGCACAATAAAGTGGGTTTAGGGACAATGAGGGTTAGTTGCCACCAATGAGTCCTAATAAGGTGTTTATATAACCAATAAGTTGTGTTTACGACCAATTATGGCCCAATATAGTGTGTGTAGTTAGGACTAATGAGTCCCACTAAGGTGTGTATATAACCAATAAATTATGTTTAGGACCAATGATGGCCCAATAAGGTGTGTTTAGTAGGGCAATGAGGGTCGGTTAGAACCAATAAGTCCTAGTAAGGTGTGTATATAACCAATAAGTTGTGTTTAGGACCAATGATGGCCCAATAATGTGTGTTTAGTTGGGACTAATGAGTCCCACTAAGGTGTGTATATAACCAATAAGTTGTGTTTAGGACCAATGATGGCCAATAAGGGTGTTTAGTAGGGCAATGAGGGTCGGTTGGCACCAATAAGTCCTAGTAAGGTGTGTCTTATATAACCAATAAGTTGTGTTTAGGACCAATGATGGCCTAATAATGTGTGTTTAAGGGCAATGAGGGTCCGTTGGAACCAATGAGTCCCAATAAAGTGTGTATATAACCAATAAGTTGTGTTTATGACCAATTATGGCCCAATAAGGTGTGTTTAGTTGGGACCAATGAGTCCCACTAATGTGTGCATATAACCAATACGTTGTGTTTAGGACCAATGATGGCACAATAAAGTGGGTTTAGGGACAATGAGGGTTAGTTGGCACCAATGAGTCCTAATAAGATGTTTATATAACCAATAAGTTGTGTTTATGACCAATTATGGCCCAATATGGTGTGTTTAGTTGGGACTAATGAGTCCCACTAAGGTGTGTATATAACCAATAAGTTATGTTTACGACCAATGATGGCCCAATAAGGTGTGTTTAGTTGGGACCAATGAGTCCCACTAATGTGTGCATCTAACCAATACGTTGTGTTGAGGACCAATGATGGCACAATAAAGTGGGTTTAGGGACAATGAGGGTTAGTTGGCACCAATGAGTCCTAATAAGGTGTTTATATAACCAATAAGTTGTGTTTACGACCTATTATGGCCCAATATAGTGTGTGTAGTTGGGACTAATGAGTCCCACTAAGGTGTGTATATAACCAATAAATTATGTTTAGGACCAATGATGGCCCAATAAGGTGTGTTTAGTAGGGCAATGAGGGTCGGTTAGAACCAATAAGTCCTAGTAAGGTGTGTATATAACCAATAAGTTGTGTTTAGGACCAATGATGGCCCAATAATGTGTGTTTAGTTGGGACTAATGAGTCCCACTAAGGTGTGTATATAACCAATAAGTTGTGTTTAGGACCAATGATGGCCCAATAAGGTGTGTTTAGTAGGGCAATGAGGGTCGGTTGGCACCAATAAGTCCTCGTAAGGTGTGTCTTATATAACCAATAAGTTGTGTTTAGGACCAATGATGGCCTAATAATGTGTGTTTAAGGGCAATGAGGGTCCGTTGGGACCAATGAGTCCCAATAAAATGTGTATATAACCAATAAGTTGTGTTTACGACCAATTATGGCCCAATAAGGTGTGTTTAGTTGGGACCAATGAGTCCCACTAATGTGTGCATATAACCATTACGTTGTGTTTAGGACCAATGATGGCACAATAAAGTGGGTTTAGGGACAATGAGGGTTAGTTGGCACCAATGTGTCCTAATAAGATGTTTATATAACCAATAAGTTGTGTTTATGACCAATTATGGCCCAATATGGTGTGTTTATTTGGGACTAATGAGTCCCACTAAGGTGTGTATATAACCAATAAATTATGTTTAGGACCAATGATGGCCCAATAAGGTGTGTTTAGTAGGGAAATGAGGGTCGGTTAGAACCAATAAGTCCTAGTAAAGTGTGTATATAACCAATAAGTTGTGTTTAGGACCAACGATGGCCCAATAATGTGTGTTTAGTTGGGACTAATGAGTCCCACTAAAGTGTGTATATAACCAATAAGTTGTGTTTAGGACCAATGATAGCCCTATAAGGAGTGTTTAGTAGGCAATGAGGGTCGGTTGGGACCAATAAGTCCTAGTAAGGTGTGTCTTATATAACCAATAAGTTGTGTTTAGGACCAATGATGGCCCAATAATGTGTGTTTAAGGGCAGTGAGGGTCAGTTGGGACCAATGAGTCCCAATAAAAGTGTGTATATAACCAATAAGTTGGGTTTAGGGACAATGAGGGTTAGTTGGCACCAATGAGTCCTAATAAGGTGTTTATTTAACCAATAAGTTGTGTTTACGACCAATTATGGCCCAATATGGTGTGTTTAGTTGGGACTAATGAGTCCCACTAAGGTGTGTATATAACCAATAAGTTATGTTTAGGACCAATGATGGCCCAATAAGGTGTGTTTATTTGGGACCAATGAGTCCCACTAATGTGTGCATATAACCAATACGTTGTGTTTAGGACCAATGATGGCACAATAAAGTGGGTTTAGGGACAATGAGGGTTAGTTGGCACCAATGAGTCCTAATAAGGTGTTTATATAACCAATAAGTTGTGTTTACGACTAATTATGGCCCAATATGGTGTGTTTAGTTGGGACTAATGAGTCCCACTAAGGTGTGTATATAACCAATAAATTATGTTTAGGACCAATGATGGCCCAATAAGGTGTGTTTAGTAGGGCAATGAGGGTTGGTTAGAACCAATAAGTCCTAGTAAGGTGTGTATATAACCAATAAGTTGTGTTTAGGACCAATGATGGCCCAATAATGTGTGTTTAGTTGGGACTAATGAGTCCCACTAAGGTGTGTATATAACCAATAAGTTGTGTTTAGGACCAATGATGGCCCAATAAGGTGTGTTTAGTAGGGCAATGAGGGTCGGTTGGGACAAATAAGTCCTAGTAAGGTGTGTCTTATATAACCAATAAGTTGTGTTTAGGACCAATGATGGGCCAATAATGTGTGTTTAAGGGAAATGAGGGTCCGTTGGGACCAATGAGTCCCAATAAAGTGTGTATATAACCAATAAGTTGTGTTTAAGACCAATTATGGCCCAAAAAGGTGTGTTTAGTTGGGACCAATGAGTCCCACTAATTTGTGTATATGACCAATACGTTGTGTTTAGGACCAATGATGGCACAATAAAGTGGGTTTAGGGACAATGAGGGTTAGTTGGCACCAATGAGTCCTAATAAGGTGTTTATTTAACCAATAAGTTGTGTTTACGACCAAATATGGCCCAATATGGTGTGTTTAGTTGGGACTAATGAGTCCCACTAAGGTGTGTATATAACCAATAAGTTATGTTTAGGACCAATGATGGCCCAATAAGGTGTGTTTAGTTGGGACCAATGAGTCCCACTAATGTGTGCATCTAACCAATACGTTGTGTTTAGGACCAATGATGGCACAATAAAGTGGGTTTAGGGACAATGAGGGTTAGTTGGCACCAATGAGTCCTAATAAGGTGTTTATATAACCAATAAGTTGTGTTTACGACCAATTATGGCCCAATATAGTGTGTGTAGTTGGGACTAATGAGTCCCACTAAGGTGTGTATATAACCAATAAATTATGTTTAGGACCAATGATGGCCCAATAAGGTGTGTTTAGTAGGGCAATGAGGGTCGGTTAGAACCAATAAGTCCTAGTAAGGTGTGTATATAACCAATAAGTTGTGTTTAGGACCAATGATGGCCCAATAATGTGTGTTTAGTTGGGACTAATGAGTCCCACTAAGGTGTGTATATAACCAATAAGTTGTGTTTAGGACCAATGATGGCCCAATAAGGTGTGTTTAGTAGGGCAATGAGGGTCGGTTGGCACCAATAAGTCCTAGTAAGGTGTGTCTTATATAACCAATAAGTTGTGTTTAGGACCAATGATGGCCTAATAATGTGTGTTTAAGGGCAATGAGGGTCCGTTGGGACCAATGAGTCCCAATAAAGTGT
>JBCNJP010013217.1:0-12659 GCA_039602395.1 Deinandra increscens subsp. villosa
TGTTTAGTTTTTTTTCCCAGAATTAAAGGTGACATAATTTTAAGACTTTTGGTGCAAATTTTTTAAAAAGATATTAACGTATGAGGGAGTTATAGAGGTTTTAATATTTGTTTTCGTGTTTTCGCAATAACATCTTGTTTTTATTTGATCCTTCCCCTATATATATATATATATATATACATATATATACAGAGTAAAGTTATTCTAAAAAAACACTTTCACCTAAGAAGGCTAGGAAGCAATCACATGCTGACACGTGGACAATAACACACTAACACACTGTATCCAGTGTGTTAGTGTGTCAGCATATTTTACTTTTTATGCATTGTGTTAGTGTGTTATGTACACATGTCAGCACGTGATTGCTTCCTAGCCTTCTTAGGTGAAATGGTTTTTTTAGCTGAACCTAAACCTATATATACATATATATATATATATATATATATATATATATATATATATATAGGGGATGGTTATGGTGAAAACCACTCCGAGTTGCAAAAACTTTCGAAACTCTTTAAAAACGGGGTCAAAAATTTTTTTTTCATTCAATTTTTTTTATGGAGATTCTTTAGGTTATAGGCTACCCCTAGGTGGAAAAAAATCAAAAAAACGCCCCGACAATTTTTAAAAAAAAAATCTCAAAAAACGGTTGTTACATATGTAACCAATATATGTATACAATGTTACATATGTAACAAGACCGTTTTTTGACATTTTTTTAAAAAAAATCCCCGAGACGTTTTTTTGATTTTTTTTCCCACCTAGGGGTAGCCTATAACCTAAAGAATCACCATAAAAAAATTGAATGAAAAAAAAACTTTTTGACCCCGTTTTTTGAAGAGTTTCAAAAGTTTTTCCAACTCGGAGTGGTTTTCATTTTACCCTTCCCTCTCTCTCTCTCTCTCTATATATATATATATATACATATATATATATATATATATGGGGAGATGATCATTTGAGAACTAATTGGGTTTGAGAACTAAAAAGAACTAATCTTAGCCACTAGTTTATATATATGGAAAACCCCCCCATGAATTTGAATGCTCCCCCCTTGAAAATTAGTGGCCCAAATTAGTTGTCAAAAGTTCTCAAAAGAAAAAGTTCTCATTTGAACCTAACTCTATATATATATATATATATATATAGGGAGAGGATCATTTGAGAACCAATTTGATTTGAGAACTAAAAACAACTAATTTGAGCCACGAGTTTATTTATATGTATCCTCCCTCCCATGAATTGTAGTGTTCCCCCCTTGAAATTTGTGGTTGAGATCAAGTTCTCAAAAGTTCTAAAAAAAAAAAGTTCTTATTTGAATCTAACCCTATATATATATATATATATATATAAAATTGGGGTAGAATACATCCACTAAATTCCCTACATCCTCTACATCCACTCCTTTTTTAAAAAAACACCAAAAAAACAATTTCTTAAAAAAATTTTTAAAAACATCATATGTCAAATCGCTATATATTCTTTCTGGAACACTTTTTTTTAAAAAATTTTATGGCGTTTTTATTATTTTTTCAAAAAAACGCCAAAAAATACAAAAAAATAAAAAAATATAAAAAATATAATTTTTTTTTCAAAAAAATGTGTTTTGATGCGTCTAGAAGAATGGTGTTTTTAGAAAAAAAAATTAATTAAAAAAAAGAGTTTTTTGGTGTTTTTTTTTGAAAATAAAATAAATCGTAAAAAACACCAAAAAAAAAAACATCACAAAAATTAAAAAAAAAAGAAAAAGTGTCCTAGAAAGCTACCATAGCGATTAGAGGTGTAGTGGTTTCAAAAAAAAAAAAATTTAAAAGTGTATTTTTGGTGTTTTTTGTGAAAAAGAGGGTGGATGTAGTAGATGTAAAGTTTTTGGTGGATGTAGAAAAACTCACCTCTATATATATATATATAGGGTTATATTCAAATGAGAACTTTTTATTTTGAGAACTTTTAAAAACCAAATCTCAACCACTAATATCAGGTGGGGACCACTATAATTCATGGGGTGATTTTCCACATGTATAAACTAGTGGCTTAGAATGGTTCTCAAAAATTCTTACAACCAATTAGTTCTCAAATGATCTTCTCCATATATATATATATATATATATATATATATATATATATATATATATATATATAGAGAGAGAGAGAGAGAGAGAGAGAGGATCATTTGAGAACCAATTTGATTTGAGAACTAAAAAGAACTAATTTGAGTCACAAGTTTATTACATGTATCCCCCCTCCCATGAATTGTAGTGGTCCCCCTCTGAAATTTGTGGTTGAGATTTAGTTCTCAAAAGTTCTCAAAATAAAAAGTTCTCATTTGAACATAACCCTATATATATATATATATATATATATATATATATATATATATATATATATAGGGAGAGGAACATTTGAGAAGCAATTTGGTTTGAGAACTAAAAAGAACTAATTTGAGCCACATGTTTATTACATGTATCCCCCCTCCCATGAATTGTAGTGCCCCCCCCCCCCCCCCTGAAATTTGTGGTTGAGATTTAGTTCTCAAAAGTTTTCAAAATAAAAAGTTCTCATTTGAACCTAACCCTATATATATATATATATATATATATATAGGGAGAGTATCATTTGAGAACCAATTTGATTTGAGAACTAAAAAGAACTAATTTGAGCCACATGTTTATTACATGTATCCCCCCTCCCATGAATTGTAGTGGTCCCCCCCTGAAACTTGTGGTTGAGATTTAGTTCTCAAAAGTTCTCAAAATAAAAAGTTCTCATTTGAACCTAACTATATATATATATACATATATATATATATATATATATATATATATATATATATATATATATATATGTATATATATACACTAAGGGTATACCCGCGCGTTGCGGCGGCCACAATTTATAGTGCGTTATTCATCATTTGTTCGCCTGTTATGGCGGTCCAACAATTTACATCGCGGTATACGTTTTTTAGCGCAATGCGGTCATGTGTCATCTTATAATAGAGTATATGCGCATTCATTAGCGGCAACAATACACGGTTGTATTGTTTTCTTATAGTTTATCAATTCGCCCATGATATATTATGTCGTATATCTGTTAATTTTCTCATTTTTCGAATCGGGTTATTCTATCTATGTCACTAATCTTGCATATCTCAGCTAAACAATAAGAAGCACATGAAAAAAAAACTACGTAACTAATCATAAAGATAGTAATTAAAAATTCCACCTTTTTTTCCATCTATGTCGATACAGTTCTATGATAATTTTAAATTCTTAACCTATAATCTTAAGCCCAATTATCTTAATAGCTTAAATAAACTGTTTAGTTTGTTGGTGACTTCCTTGCAGCTGCTCTTGCTGTTGATGTGCTACTCTAATATACTGTCAATAAATTCTAAAAAAACATTGATTGCTAGTGTCAAAAATAAGTAAAAAAACAATACAAATTGATTAGAGTCTAAATCCTTCAAATCCTTCAAATAAGATCAAATTAAAAGCACTAATAAGCTTTGTTTTATAAACTATTTTACTGATTTTATAAGAGATCAAAACAACCAAGTCTCAAGACATATGAAAACAACCAAGTCTCAAGACAAATAAATACTATAAAGAAACAAAAAGAAAGGTTAAAGCAATGAGAAGAAATCGAAGCCTATATAACAAAGGTAAAGACCAAGTAAATGTTGTCCGAAAAAAAAAGGATCTAAACAAGGTTTTTAAAGACAACTTTTCAAACAGAACTAAACACTTTCGTATAAACATAAAAACATCTAAATCAACATTGAAATTCTTCATAAGAATATGCACATACAGATTTTCCCTCTGCACTTGAATGCAACAAAAGAGGACAAAAATCAACTCTTCATCTATTTCCATACCACTGGGTAAAGATGAGCATTACATGGTCATCAAAAAAAATTAGCAAAGTAGAGTTACAGAAAACATAACAAAACAAAAGACTAGCAACCACTAACAGCGAAACAGTTTAACCACACACATAATTAAAATGAATAAGAAATCCCAAAACCTACGCTTCGTGTCTATTTACATATGAAATTTCTAATAAACAAAAATTTAAAACAAAAGTCAACCAAACATGAAATGAGTTTGATAAAAACATATCTTGGATGTGGAGCACAACTTAACTTCGTCAGAACTTTGGTAGTTAGCCAACAAATCTGTGAAGAAAAAAAAAAGATACGAAGAAAGGTTTGGGAAACAATCTGCACATACACTTAATATGAGAAAAATTTGATGACAACCTAATACAAACAAAGTATAAACCAAATGGAAACACCAAACCAAGCACCAACTGCCACCGTAATTGGTTACTATTCCAAGGCTTCAAATTTAAACATATATAATGACATAGGTAAAGAATTCAGAAATATTATATTGTGGTGGCAAGTAGCATCCTGGGGACTGGTCTGGTCATATAATTTATCCTGAATTTACAGCCTATTAGGAGGGTTTGGGAATCCTAAATATCTATACTAACAAATAGAAATTAGAAAAGAGACGCACCAAACAATTACCATGATGTAAACCAACATTTCACAAATGTATATTTATATAATTGAAGTGCCAAATTAACTATTTATACTGATTCTCACAACTCCAATTGAAGGTAATCTACACAGTAATTTTTATCTTTAGTTTCAAATATCCTAGTGGTATGTGAAGTCAAGTTCATGCTTAGTTTACAAATCAACCAAATTTGTTAGTCACAATAGGAAAACAATTTAGATATATTACATGTATACACATTCATATAACCAAAACCACTTACAAAGAAAATAAAATTGATTTCTTGGTAAAGCTATAAGAAAAAAGACATCAAAACCAACCCAATACTATCCAATCTGACATGTGTTATAAGGAACTATCTAACCTGTGAAAGCAGCCTCAATTTTGAAGACCAACTTGACGGTATCATAAAATACCTCTGTTACTTTGACAAAATCATCCTCATGAAATCCCCTAAAAAAAGAACAAATCACATAAAAGGAACAAATCTTGAATAAAATCCCGGCCACCAAATGAAATTGGTATTGCATACTCGAATAGGGGCAACTGTTTATAATATACAACATTCTGACATTAAAAAATATATATAATATTGTCCACTAATGTTCTTATTAAATCATGAAAGTCTCTACATACATATAATCAAAATTAATTTAGTGTAATGACTTTATTATGTAAAATATTTAGAAAAAAAGGGTATATTAGTACCTGAATGCGCTAGCATATTCCCTCTGTGCATTGCAGCAGGGACTGTTAACTGGATTTAAAGGACTACACATTTATAAAACAACCAATTCTACAAGGTTGCATTATGCCAGTGGTGTTAAAACAATATTTTAAAAAACGGCATAGTTTTAAAGGACTGCACAGTGGTCAAACTTCTATCTCTTCTGGTTCAGGCGTTCAACAACCTTGTTGTACTATAAGTGAAGACATAAATGTTGTAATAAGCAAGTACCTTCATAGAAGATTGGCCCCCTTCATTCACCAATTTCTTCAACTTTTCTTGATCAGTGCTCTGGATATACATTATAAAGAAATTATTAAAAAAATTAGATCTAAATTTTATAACTAAAACTTGAATAACTATATGATCTTACTTTAAATTAGAAAAATAAATTAGAAGCACTATTTAAAAAATAATTAAGTAAACATATAAGCTCGTGTATATGAAAGCAAAAGGTGGTCCAAACCAAAGCTAACTGACATATGAAATTCACAATAATTATTATTGGATAACACATATATATAATGAACAAAATGATTGCATGTAGTAGAGTTCATTAACCATTAAAACTGACCAACTGGTCCAAAATTAACATCCTTTTTACTTGAAGCAATTATTTTTTTCATTTCTATTATGATTAGTAAACATATAACTAAACCAGTATATATGCCCTCAATAGTCATTATAGGTGCTTTTAAACTTCCCCTGTGTAGCTAGAGTAAATATTGATGGTTTGTAATTAAGTCATAACACAAGTGATCTGAAAAACGTTTGCATCGAGTCCACAAGTGTACTCATGATACATCAACGAACAAGAAAATAACACAGACCTCGAAAATTGATAATGGTTCATGGAAATTGATATCGTCTGCAATTTTTAAAGATGAAGAGTTGCCGTCTCCACATTGTTACAGCCCACAACGATCTGAATCCTAAAAAGCAATTCAATCTCTTATTCAACCCGTCCAGATCAAATCTCTTGTAACAGATGCCAAAAAATATTGTTTTTCAGAAAATAATCCACCTAAAAAGTATTTAATATTCACTATGACCTCAACTACAACATGTTTATCAAAACTATTAGTCGATGTTTATTATGTATAGTTGTAATTGTAAAGGGTGCGTTGTGTAAAATCATATTGTATATATAGGGTTGTATCTTGATGAGAAATCAAGGAAAATCATTTACAAACATGGTATCACAGCCTCAATAATAAAAATCTCGATTTTTTCTCTTCTTTCCCCTGTTCGATCCTAACCCTACGGGGTTCCTCCTTCGCCGGCCCTACCCCTGGCGACGCCGCCCACCGTCGACGGTAACAAACCGCCGTCCCCCAAGTCCAACGTTCAGTCATCTTCTTCCTCTATGGCCGACGCTATCAAGGAACTTATCGAAAAGCTACGACATGCGTATTCAGTAACTAATATACAACAAAAGGTACGTGTTCTCGACGGTGTGAAAATTACCTACACCCAATGGGTGAAGCTTTTCCAGATTCAAGTTAAAGCTTATCAGGTTGCGGACCACATTGATGGTACCGCACCCCCTGCTGAAACCGATGCCACCTTTAAGGTTTGGTCGGAGATTGATTCTATCGTCCTTCAATGGATCTACGGATCCATCAATGATGAAATTCTTGCCCGTATTATTGATGCTAATTCCTCTGCTCGAGATGCTTGGATTAAATTGCAGGCTATTTTTCAAAATAACAAAGGCTCACGAGCCGCTGCCCTAGAGCAGGAATTCTCTACCATCACCGTCGCTGCATGTTCGTCCATGGATGCATACTTTCAACGTTTCCATGATTTAGCAGTTCAGTTGAATGATCTTGGCAGAACAGTCGATGAAAATCGCAAGGTGTTGCAACTTGTTCGCGGGCTTCCTCAAGAGTATGACACGGTTGCGAGCTTTATCAACCAAAGCAGTCCATCATGGGATGATGCTAGGAATATGGTGTTACTTGAAGTTCAACGGTTAGCGGCTCGCCAAAACCCAACCCAATCAGCCCTCCTATCCTCACAAAATACTACACCGAACCCCAACCCGCCATATAACAACCCGCCTACTACCAACAACCAAAACCGATACCCCGAACCACCCCCTTCCACCTATCAAAATCGCTACCCCGACAACTCTTACCCTAGGTATTCAAACCGCGGTGGCGGTAGGGGTTGTGAGATTAATCACAATCATCTACCTATATATATATTGAGTTATAAAGTCCAAGGGTTAGTTGTGTCAAATGTCTAAAGTTAAAGTCTAGTGTCAAATTGTAAATATGTATCTAGTTCAGGGGTCTGTTTGTCAAGATTGGAAGTCCATAACTTCCTATGTGTCGTACGTATGTATGTATATAACGATGGTTTTGGCAGACCATCGAATATCAATTTCATCATAATACAATTCAAGTTCAGTCAAAATTCTCTCTAGTTTGTGTAATCGATCGATCTTGAATCCAACATTTGGCATCAGAGCCACGTTTCACAATCGATTACGCATTCGATTTCAAGATTTAAGAACCGAAAAATCCAAGAACTACTCCTGTTCGTCGTTCTTGTTTTTTCCCAGAAATTCGATTTGTTTTCTTTTGTTTCTTGTTCGCGATTATCAATTCGAAAGAGGCCGACGGGTTGATCGAATTGCAGTGTGGAATCAAGGGATTGCTACAGTATTTCGTGAATCAAAGGGGGGCCGAGGATATTTTTTTCGTCCCTGTTCTGTCTCTAGAACACAATCGATTTTCTTTACATCTGCAAATTCTAGTTTCGCAGAATCATCAATTCGAAAAAGACCATACGGGTTGATCTAATTCAGAAAACAATTTGAATTATTTCAAGATTGTGTGGATTGGAAACGAAGAACATCACAGGAGACATCAAATTTTCGCAAAAACCCAGAGGCTACGGGCTGTTAGTTTGTTGCGGGAATTCAGATCATCAAATTCCAGGTTTTATCGTTTATTTACTTTGGAATTTATCTAGATTACAAATTCTAGATTATTACTATTATACTATACGAATTCTAGAAGAGAATTGCATAAAGTATATTTTTTTTCTACTACTTTAATTTTTCAAAACGAAGATCTTGAAAAATATGTCGGAAGGTGACAACCCAAGTGGTAGTAACGCAATTATTGTACAAAAGGAAACGGTGTCCTCACCGAATTTCAAATGCCCTATATTAAAATCACTTAATTATACGGTATGGGCCATTCAAATGAAAACCATACTAGAGGCAAATGGACTTTGGGAAAGGATTGAACCGACAGAAAATACGGAAGCGGATGTCAAGAAGGACAAGACCGCAAGCGCGTATTTATTCCAGGCATTACCGGAAGATATGATAATCCAAGTCGCAAGTTGCAAGACGGCGAAAGAAATTTGGGACGCATTAAAGACACGTCACGTTGGAGTAGATCGCGTGCAGAAGGCACGATTGCAAACACTCAAAACGGAGTTTGAGTTGTTGCAAATGAAAGAGGAAGAATCAATAGATTCTTTCACTTCTAGATTAAATAACATCGTCTCACGGGCAAGTGCCTTAGGTTCAACGTTAGAACAATCGGCACTAACACGGAAACTTTTAAGTTCTGTGCCCGAAAGATTTTCACATATTGTCGCCACTATCGAACAATTTTGTGATCTAGACGAAATGAGTCTAAACGAGACAATAAGACGCTTGAAGGCTTTCGAAGAAAGAATTAAAGTGAAAAAAGGAGGACAGACAGACGGTCAAGACAAACTCCTACTTACGCGTCAAGACAACCAGTACAATCGTGGAAAAGGATCTGGGAATAACGGATCAGGAAGATTCAAGTCCTACAACAAGAAGTGGAAAAACAAGAAGTTTAGGCAAAATGATAAAGAAGAAACCTCATCTCAGAAGTCACGAGAAAATAACTTTAGCAAAGGAAACAAACCTAAGAAGGATATGAGCAAAGAGAAATGCTATAACTGCAACAAGTTTGGACACTACGCTAAAGATTGTCGTCAGAAAGATCAGATGACTGAACAATCTAATCTTGTAGAAGAAGATTTAGAACCAACACTGCTGATGGCTTTCGATGACAAGGTTGCCGAAAATGAGGAAGTTTGCCTTAATGAAGAAAAGGTTCATCCAAAGAACTACACGTCCACCAACAAGAGTCTATGGTACTTAGACAACGGTGCAAGTAACCATATGACAGGGACTCTTACACATTTTACTGAGATAGACGAGAAGATCTCGGGAAATGTCCGTTTTGGAGATGGTTCACGTGTAACTATCAAAGGCAGAGGATCCATATTGATAGAATGCAAAAATCAAGAGCAACGAGTTATATCTCAAGTTTATTATATCCCTAGTCTAAGAAGCAATATTCTAAGTCTGGGACAATTAACTGAGATCGGTTGCAAAGTCATTATGGAGAACGATACCCTATCTCTCTATGACCCTAGTAGGGAACTTCTACTAAAGGTCAAACGTGCGAAGAACCGACTTTACAACATCAATTTGAAGATCGGGTCACCAACCTGCCTAATGTCAAGTTTGGAGGATAAGGCATGGTTATGGCATGCAAGATTGGGACATCTCAATTTCGAGTCAATCAAGGCAATGACTCAAAAGGAACTGGTACATGGGATACCTAAGATCAGTCACACAACCCAAATCTGTGATGCTTGTCTATTAGGAAAACACACTAGGACTCCATTCCCACAAAAGGCTAAATTCAAATCTGAAGAACCCTTAGATTTAGTCTATGGAGATCTATGTGGTCCTATATCACCACCAACACCACGAGGTATCTATGGAGAATTAATGTTAGCAGAAGAAGAACCAAGAAATTATAAAGAAGCTGCTAAAGATAGAAAATGGATTGAAGCAATGAATAGTGAGTTAGAATCCATAAACAGGAATAATACATGGAAATTAACTAACTTACCCGACAACCAAAAGGCAATAGGTCTTAAATGGGTATTCAAGATAAAGCGAGATGCTAATGGGAAGATTACGAAGCATAAGGCTCGCTTAGTAGCAAAAGGCTATGTGCAAGAACAAGGAATAGACTTCGATGAAGTATTTGCACCAGTAGCTCGAATAGAGACAGTTCGTCTTATTCTGGCACTTGCAGCATATAATGAATGGGAAGTACATCACCTCGATGTAAAATCCGCATTCCTTAATGGAGACTTAAAGGAAGAAGTCTACGTATTACAACCAGAAGGGTTTGTAAAACCAGGAACCGAGAAGAAAGTATACAAGCTCTCTAAGGCACTGTATGGATTGAAACAAGCACCACGAGCATGGAATATCAAGTTAGACCATACTCTGAAAACGCTCAATTTTCAGAAATGCTCATTGGAACATGCAGTCTACATAAAGAAGAGCAACACATCAACTATAATAATTGGAGTTTATGTGGATGATCTCATTGTCACTGGAGCAACAAAGAAGGAAATAGATCATTTCAAGTCACAAATGGAGAAAGAATTCGAAATGAGTGACTTAGGGCTCCTAGCATACTATCTTGGTATAGAAGTCACCCAAGCAGGGGGTGAAATATCCATCAAGCAAACAGGATACATCAACAAGATCCTGAAAGAAACTAATATGCTTGATTGTAACGAAACAAAGATTCCTATGGAACCGGGAACAAGACTCACAAGAACTGAAGAAGGAGAACCGGTGAATCCTACGGAATACAGAAGATTAATAGGATGTTTGAGGTACTTACTACATACGAGACCAGATCTGAGTTACTCAGTAAATCTACTCAGTCGTTTCATGCAAGAACCAAAAGAACATCATCTGAAGGGAATCAAACAAGTACTACGCTACATCAAAGGAACCAAAGATCATGGAATAACCTACAAGAAGACTGGAGGTTGCAAGATAACAGGTTACAGTGATAGTAGTTATGGTGTCAACACTGAAAAAGGAAGAGGCACTACAGGTTATGTTTTCTACTTTGGAAACTCACCTATTACTTGGTGCACTCAGAAACAACAAACGGTGGCACTCTCATCATGTGAATCAGAATTCATAGCAGCCACTGCAGCCGCACAACAAGCACTGTGGTTACAAAGATTACTCAAAGATTTGACGGGATGGAAAGAAGAAAAGATAACACTAATGGTTGATAACATCTCAGCAATAGCATTAATGAAGAATCCAGTGTTTCACGGAAGAAGCAAGCACATTGATAAAAGATATCATTTTATCAGAGAATGCGTAGAAAATGACCAGATTCAAGTTGAACATATAAGCGGAGAAATTCAACGAGCAGACATACTGACGAAGGCACTAGCAAGAGTCAAGTTTATCACAATGCAGGAACTGCTTGGCGTTCAAGATTTGAAGAATCAAGAATGAAGATGATATGATTAAAGGGGTGAATGTGAGATTAATCACAATCATCTACCTATATATATATTGAGTTATAAAGTCCAAGGGTTAGTTGTGTCAAATGTCTAAAGTTAAAGTCTAGTGTCAAATTGTAAATATGTATCTAGTTCAGGGGTCTGTTTGTCAAGATTGGAAGTCCATAACTTCCTATGTGTCGTACGTATGTATGTATATAACGATGGTTTTGGCAGACCATCGAATATCAATTTCATCATAATACAATTCAAGTTCAGTCAAAATTCTCTCTAGTTTGTGTAATCGATCGATCTTGAATCCAACAGGGGTGGCCGTCGCAATTACCGCAGCGGCAACCGTGGCTATAACCGTGGCACTGGCCGAAATTTCTCACCCAACCCTGCCATGCAGTATTCGGCGTACCCCCCACCCTCTCCCTACCCGTCCCAACTTTTTTCCCAGCCCGTACAATACGGCCCAACACCCCAATGGCAGCCCAACCCCTATCCCACCCAAGCCCAACAGCCACCCATGTCATACCAAGCCCAACCCGCCGCTAACCCCCCCTACGGCCAGCCCACAACTCAGGTAGCAGCCCACTACGATGCTCTCAGCCCAACTGATTTGGACCAGGCCGCCTTCCAAGCTCAACAGTTTCAGCAGCCTACGGGTACTTGGGTCATGGATTCGGGCGCCTTGCAACACCTCACTGCCAATCAAGGTATTTTCAAAACTCTCGTATCACATTCTAAAATTCCTTATATTTTTGTCGGAAATGGCAACTCGTTACCGGTTCATGGATCAGGAGATGCTTTACACCACATACCCCCAAATTTGTGACATCCGAGAATTTCATGGTTAACTTCCGTTAGACAATTCCGTTAGTTACGTTATAAGTGTTAACTTAGTAACTAATGCTTAACTAGGCCGAATATGTCCACGACCCTTGGTTGATCACCGAACCCGTCCATGTGTGTTATGTGTTTATTTATTTATTGTCATTATGTGCATTGTGATTTAAACGCATGATTTAATATTATTAATAACATGACAAATTGTAAAT
>JBCNJP010013218.1:0-12658 GCA_039602395.1 Deinandra increscens subsp. villosa
AATTGTAACTAACGGGTTTGTCTAACGGAAGTTAACCTTGAAATTCTCGGGTATCACAATTGTGGCCAGTGGCATTGTGCCATTTGTCCATGTTTGTTTTTTTTTAATCTTTTCTTGACCTACACCTACTGCACCAATGTTTTCTCTTGGGGGAATTGCATATTTCCCCTATTTTTAAAGGTAATTGCATATTTACCCAAAGCAAAAAAATAATTGCATATTTCCCCTTCTCTAATCAAATGACAATAATACCCTTTCATTTATTTTAATACTTAATTAGATGCATATTCTCCATCTTTCCAGGAGATGGATCGCCTCCTCTCCATAGCAAGCATCCTTACTCAATCATAATCGTCGCTCATTGCCCCATCTCTATCTACGCAAATAAAGTAGGAACTAGGAAAGAATGAATGTGCCGAAAGAAACTTTTGATGATATTTATAGGTGTAAATAATTTAATTTAACATAACATTTAACAAATTAAGTGACGTATTTAACTTTTATGCTTACAGGATCTACCAAATTTGAAACTTATTAATCTCAGTCATTCCAAATGCCTAACAAGCACGCCAGATTTAACTGGCCTCCCGTGTCTTGAAATATTGATTTTAGAGCATTGTGAAAGTCTAGAAAATATTCATCCAAGGTAAACGAATGAACCCGCTGATCGAAATATTGTTAAGAGCTAATAGAAAAAATTGATTTTCAAGTTTGCTTCGTCGGCGAATCAACGAACCCACTGATCGACATATTGTTAGGTTCATATGCAGAGAACTTAATACGTATTTCACTACTGGTCAATGAACTAGATTTCTTATTTTGTGAAACTTTACCAGTTCTAATCAACGTCGCACATTGTAGCCCTTATGAAATATCAATTAAAACGTCTAGTTTTTTCTCGCTTAATTTCCTTAAGAAATCCTAATGTTCTAGTAGTTCAGTTGTTGTAAGTTTTGCCAATTATTCAGTATTCTAATCCAATCGTATAGCTGACGAACTTTCTCACCTTTTAGGTGAACTTTCTCACCTTTTAGGTGTTTTGCTTGTATCTTTAGTTTTGTATTTTAAATATTAGCTATGTAGTTTACGTTCTAGATATCCAAGTAACATGATGAAGTTACTGTTAAAAGAAAAACGATGAAGTTCAAGGAAAAAAACTGAAATATGAAGAAGAAAAGTTACTAGAAGAGCAAAAAAATAAATGAGCAATTTATATGATTTTGTATAAAAGAGTATATATGAAATTGATGAGATTTAAATATTAAGGGTAAAATAGTTATTCTATAATTTATTTTTAACAAAAAAACTAATATGGGTATATATGCAATTTTTAAAGTTTGTAAGGGGATATATGCAATTGATTTTTTAAGTTGGGTATATATGCAATTTTTAAAGTTTGTAGGGGGATATATGCAATTTCCCCTTTTCTCTGTGATATTTTTTTAATCACATTTATCTTTCTTCATTTCTCTCTCTCATGCGATGGGTTTTCATCGCCGTTTGAGGTTCTTGATCGGATTTGGGTGGGTGGCTTGGTGGTTTTGTCATTGTTGTCGATCTCTGTGACGGTGGCCGGTTTAATCATCGCCTTTGTGAAGGGGGTGTGTCTCCATCTCCTCTCTCCACATGAGAACGATTCCTCTTTCTTCTCTCTTTATACACAGATCTAGAAGGGGGTTATCGGCTAAGGATGTTAACCGGTTGTTGCGTTGGTAGTGACGGAAGAAGTAGCAGCGGCAACGACTCAATAGAGGTGCAGAAGGTGAGATCGGTTAGCACATATACGTTTTCTTTGCCAATGGTTGTCGCCAATGATGGTGACCGGCATCAGGTTTGTCTATTTCAGGGTTCTTTTCCTTCTTGGAAATCCTCTTCGATTTTGCGTTGATTTGACCTAACGAGGCTTTGCTTGGTTTGTTTTGTTGCCTATGTTGGATACAAAGACTAGGGATTGCATGATTGAGGTCATTTGTGTAGTTTTGTTACCTTATTTGTTTTCTAAAATTTCTTTTTGAATTGAAGGGTTTTTGAATGTCTTTCAATTGATCTAAGTTTCTGTGAATTAATTTTGTGCTGAAAGGCTGCTAATCATAAAGCAAAGCAGTTACTCAAGAAGGTATGGAAGAAATTCGATTTCAATAGCATATCATTGTGTTTTTGTATTATTATTTTAAGAATTTGTTAGGATTTTAATATATTGTGCTTGCCTCTGCTCATTCTATTTGTATATATCTGTTTATGCACTTTAGTATTATAAATGAAATGTTGGGTATAGGTCATTTTAGCAATGTATAGAGTATTCAGATATGCGGTCATTTGAGTCACCACAAGACCCATAGCCTTTTGTACTTGCAGGGACTTTTTGGTTCTTATGTTTTCTCTTCATGTCCCTAACCTAATTTATTTTTACTTCACTACACCAGGTATGTTAGTGGTACCAAAAGAGTAAAAGTACGTTGCTAAAATTTAAGCTTTAGATAATTTGAAACATGGACTCTAATGTGTTTTTTTTTCTTTTACTTTGTCGTTGACGTAATTGCAGGTGTCAACAAGTAGGCTAAATATTTGTGAGACCGAGCACTTAAGGTAACAAGTTATCTCTTTTCTTGATTATTAATATGGTAAATTACTCATCATTTGTAATTTTTCGTAATCATAACATATTATAAGTGACAAAGAGATCGATGAATTAGTATACTTAAAAGATTTTGACAAGGATTGTTGTCGACTTGCCTCTTCTATCCAAGGTATTAGTTTTAGTTTTATTGTGTTAATTGTTCATGAAATTTTGTATGAGAATGATCAATATATATATTGAGTTTATTATGTTTGATTTTCATTTTAGTTTTATTGGGTTGATCGATCTAACATAACTTTTCTTTCTGTTTTATTGATTTTGCCTCTTTCTTTCTCTCCAACATAAACTATCTTGTCCGTATTTTATTCTTTCTTTCTGTTTTATTGATTTTGGTATTAGTTTTAGTTTTATTGGGTTAACCACTTCAACATAAATTTACTGGAAGATCTCAACAGAAAACATGAACATCAATCACTGTGAGCTTTTCTGTATTGTGTTTGGGTGATCAAGTGTGAGCTAATATAATCCAATTCTGTCATGTTTCACAACTCTTTGTAACTGCTTAGCAAATTGATATTTGTAAACTATTTTTCTTATATTATATTTCTATATAAATATTTAGAAATTTGTTGTGGATGATCTTCAAAACACCAACACAACAACTATTTACAACTGAGTGGAGATAACTACACCTTAGCCCTCTTCAAAATTGATGATCAAATAATATTGGCTGTTAAAATCAGGCAAAAGTGTAAAGCTCATTGAGTCATTTCTATGTTGTGTAATTTTGCCATAAAAGCCTACCTAATTACCAAGTTTGAATATAGGTATGATAGTGGCTCTTTGTTCTTAAATTTATGTTTTACTTAATAGTTTCTGTTTTTACAAGATGGAGCTTCGGTTGGATTGTTGTGTTGCTGTCGTTTGTTTGAGGTACTTTATATCTCTTCTTTTATCTGTTGCATGTTCGGATTTCTGGCAATTCGTTCTGGTATAGTAGCACTTGAGCTGTCGTATACAAGTTAGGAGTCACGATTCTCTAACCATCGCCCCGTTTATGCAACATTTTTAAATTTCTTACATAATCAGAAGTGTGTACTATGATAGATTTTGGTCAAGATTAGTTCTGACTTGAATCAACACGATCTAAATCATGTCTAAGACGCATTCTTTTTGCAGGTATTGAGAATACCAATTGCGGTTGTTGATCATTGACGGATGCTTCATCATTTTGACCTGTCAGTGGGTACACAAATGCATAATAATCCACTTTTAAATCCCTATAAACTGTATATAGCAGCAGCATACTTGCAACTTGTAAGTATCTCACTTTTCTTTCAATATTATGATGTAATAGTGAGTGGCTTGAGTACTCCTTTAAACTGTTTCAAGTAACAATTTATTGTTAACTTTTAGACTCTGTCCCTTTTGTAAACGGACAGGTTTTACAATTTTGGTAAACTACAAGAGCTCAATGAGAACAATGTTATGTTACACTTTTTACTCAGTGACATGTTTAAGACTTTTACACTGTGTTCCCAAGTTCACTTAAGGAGAGAAAGGAAGGGAAAGGGAAGGAAGTGTAAAAAATTTTGTGTTCGTGAGTTTCATTTAAGGAGGAAAGGGGAAGGAAACAAAAAAAGTTGTGTTTCCGAGTTTCATTAAAGGAGAGAAAGGGAGGGAAAGTTAGGCTATTTTCTATTGATTTTCTTTCTTTCTGATTTGGAAGAATTTGGAAGGAAATGAATCACTCCCTTTCTCTTCCTTTCCCTTTCTTTCCTTTCTCTTCATTTCTCTTCCTTTCCCTCTTTAAGTAAACTCAGGAACACAACGTTAAGGTTGTTTGTAGTGGGTAAGTGGAGTGGGGTGGGTGGCGACTCTATGGTACTTTCACTATAACCGATTGACCCGCCGCAACGCGCGGGCGGGTCACCATCTAGTACAGTATAAAAAGAAAAGAAAAGAGGATTATATGTATATATATATTGTTTAGACATGTATCTTGTTAGGAGTAGTATCTTTGATGAAATTAGAGTAGCAAACAACAACATACTCAGTAAAAATCTTACTAAAATGATACAGTCTGAGAGGGTGAGAAGAATATAAACTTTATCTTCATTCCAAAGGATAAAGTATAAGCTGCACTCAAAGAGATTCTGACTCGATTGGTAGCGGATGTCGTGGTCCACTTCAAAAACCTAAATAACCTAGGTAGCTAGGGTAAATCGAGTATCGTATCCACGAGGAGCATGTGGTTAGCGTTACAGGTTTTATCTAATTATTTAACTAGATTAAACAAAAAAAAAGTGTAAAAGATGATTTTTTTTATTTTATATAGAAAATAATGAGAATAACAATAAATAAAAACAAGTGATCAAGTTTAGACTCGGAATTGGCAACACTAAGTATAACCTAATTCATTTACCATGTTGAAAAAGCCACATAGACATAACTTAATTTAATGTTTGAGAAGTTACATAGACATAACTAAAATAACTTTTGCAAATAAGGATAATCACTAGACTAAGGAATCCGGCCAAACTAACGATTTAAAACCGAATAGAAACCCGTGCTAGGATGTGTCTATATGAATATCATTTCAAACAATATGAGACCCGTAAAAACCATTGGTGACTGATCATTAAAACCAAAGACCGGTGGTTATCAATAAGTTCAACAAAGACGAATTCTTTTTTCTAGACAAAGTTAACTCAAACCGTAATCACCAAAATATATTTAAACCATCTATTAGCAAGATAATAAAAAAAATACTCAAGTGTTTAGCCCGGTTCATAAATTATTTGAATACAAAAACATATCTAAAATCTACTCCTAACCGTGATCACCAATAGTTTAGCCAATCATATTAATAAGAAGATAAAATATTATCACTATAATATTCTCCATTAACATCTAACAACCAAAAATATTGGTACAATGTAATCTAAAAGAAATATGAACTTCCCTCAATCAACTATTGATTTGATTTGATGCCAAGAAATCTTTGATTACCGTTGACCATGAGATCCCAGGCAGGCAGGCACGCCGGCAAGGAGGCTGTTGCCGTTATTCCGTGCGTACCTCCCTCTCGACCCCCCTTCGAATTGTCGAACACCCTAATTTTAATTGTTGCTCACGTTTTTCTTCCTTTCAGATGGGCCACGCCCTTTATGGCCATGAACAATTTCCTTAATTTCCTTTGAGCCCAATTTCCTTTGTAATCCTTCCTGATGTTTCACGAAATCATCATCAATATATTATGATATTTATTTTTGAGTTAATTACACAATTATTACATGTGGTTTACCTATAGTAACAACATAGGGTACTAACGTTTTTTTTATAACAACTTAAGGTAGCAAGTTTTTTTTTATTATTTCATAACGGGGTATTACGCTAACTCCCAGTTACCACTTAACGGAAACCCTACCCACGTGACAAAAATGTGAGGGCAAAATTTTCCTTTTATCTTAACGCCACAAATAAATACTAATCGATCTAACCTCAACCTTATCGACATTCGCCCCCCCCCCCCCTTTTCTCCGATCATGAGCGATAATCTCCGGCCGCCCTCCTTCTCCGATCATCAGCTATAATCTCCGTCCTAAGGCTTACGAAGATGGTGATCTGCAAATGCGGTAGGTTGGCTTTAATCCAAACCTCGTGGAGACGGCAATTCTACACATGCCCTAACACTGTAAGTGATGTACTTTTTTAGTTAGTCCCCCAAATTGTCCAATTAATCGAATTTGAACTCTGTTATTAGCAATCACGATGTAGGTTTTTTGTTTGGCGGGATCCTCCTATGTGCTCACGTTCAAAAGAAATCATACCTAGTCTCTTGAACTCAAAAAATGAGCTTGAAATGACAATGGCAAAACTCAAGGAAGAAGTTGAGATGAAGAGGTTCTACCTGAAGATGACTTGGTTATTGTTTGTAGTGGTTGGTTTATTTGTATTTATTTCAATGTGGAAGCAATCAAGTTCTATCTTTTGTAATGCTTGTTCCATCTTTTGTAATGCATGTAGTTCCTTGCATTTTGGGGTAGTTCATCTTTTGTAATGACTTGGTTATTTTTTCTAATATGATCTTTTGTAATGACTTGGTTATTAATGGAGTGTTACACACTTGCCTTCAAATTGGCCTATTGTTTCTCTTATGATCTTTTGTTATAACTTGGTTATTAGTGAAGTGTTAAACACTTGGCTTCAAACAGGATGTGCTAAAGTCAATCATAAATGTGCTAAAGGCAAACATAAAACAAATAGATAGATAAAGTGCTAAACATGTGCAGGCTGTCATGTGTAGGTCTTCTTGTTGTGCCCCTTTTTGCCACACTTGGAACATGTAACTGTCTTCCACTTTCTTGTTAGTTTCCCATGTCTGACCACATCCTCCTCCTTCTCCATTGCATCCTTCATCCTGACTTTTCTTGGCCTTCCAATTGTTTTGTGATGCTTAGGCTCCTTTAATTTTGTAGGACAGTCAGATCTTGGCCACATGCCCCTACCATTGATGAGTTGCACTTTATGGGAGTACACCTCCTTCCATGTATCTAACCAGAAACATGAGTCCACCCATTTTTCTGGAATTTCCGCTTTCATATTGTTCAAAACCATATCATAGTTAGCTGCTACTGCATGAACACATGGAATACTTAGTAGTTCCCATACCCTACATGAACACACCTTAGCTTCTACATCCACAACAAACTGATCTCCAGCAATCCCTGAAACTTGGAACTTTCCTCCACCATTCCATTTCACCTTATATTCATAAGCTTCTTTCTTGATCAACTCAAACTTCTCGGATATGGTAGGAGTCAACAACCCATCGGATTTTTGAATGACCTTAGTCACATTTGCTATTCTCTTCATCATATATATGCCCTAACAAACTCTAGAGCACTAATTATTGGTTTCTCCCTACCTTTAACCAATCTAGCATTAAACAATTCACACGAGTTATTTAGAAGCACGTCAGACTTTGCTCTACCTGCAAACGTATATTAAGTTATTCAAAGATGTGTAATTGATACATTTTAGTAAAATAAGAAGCTAAAATAACCTGTAAAATGACTTATGGTCCAGTGATGAGGTGGGATTTAGCTTAACCATTGAAATGCATCTTGATTCATAGCCCATAATCCATCCATTCTTTATTTTCTTGAACTATTGTAGCTTTAGCTACATTCAGCATCATATTCATGAACTGGTATAATGCCCTTTTGTCTATCAGAAATGAAAGTGAACTAATAGTAAGTAACTTATGTTTGTACCATATATTTAAAAGATGAAATGTATATAAATAGATTACCTATGTTCAGCATATGGGAAGAGCTTTGCAATGACTGGTATAATGCCCTTTTGTCTATCAGAAATGAAAGTGAAGTTGGAGTTCACATGTAGATCTAAGTCCTCTCCCAGTATTTCCAAAAACAAATCCAAGAGTTACACTTTCTACCTCAACAATTGCATAGTCCACTGGATAATTCCATTATTAGGATCCAGACCAACAACAGTAAACAACCGACCTGGAAATGGACCTTTCATGAAAGGCCCATATAACACAAGTATGTCCCTTTTAGAAGCTAATTTGTATCCAAGTTTCAATGGTCCAAGACAGACATAAATCCTCTTAAAAACTCTAAACTCACAGGAAGGATTTGGTTTAGGCTCTGTCTCAATCCTTACTGTACTGCCTGGATTTGTTTGCATCAAATCAAGTGCATAATCCCTGAGTTGAGTGTAATGCTTGTTGTACCTACCCATTAACTGCTCACAAGGTAGTGTCTTAGCCCTAAATGCCTTCATTTTAGAAACTGACATTTCATACCTTTTCAATAGTGGCTCTTGTAAAAATTTGATTGGTATGTCTGGGTTAGACTCTATCTGATCCAAGATCTGATTGGATATCCATTCTGCAATGAAAGACTTCACATAACTATTTTTAAGGCATTTGTGTTGTGGGTTGTATGTTTTAACCATCCATGTTTCCTCACCTTTTGATTTAGAGGCATACAACACCCAAGGACATTTGTTGGGATTTTCTAGGGTTTTCCTCCGACCATCTTTCATAGTGGGACCCTTTTTTTTTGTCTTGTTAGAATTTTGGCTTGGGCCTTCAGTTAGGCCAGTAGATGGGCCTTCGGATGGGATTGCCTTAAATGAAGTGGGCATTTGACCATCACATTGAATTTTAATCTTTTCTTGGTTATTTGTGACAAATACCAATTCTCTCCTTGTCAAAACAGAATGCTCCCTAAACAGTGTTTTTATCTCATCATTGTTTCTAAATTCTTGACCAACATAAAAAAGCACAACCTTGTTTGGAGTCCTCATTATTTTTTTCTAAGCATTCTAATGGCCTTTTTCCTTCTTCTCATACTATCATCTTCATCAGTCATTGCTCAACAACATTAGTGGCATTATCAATAACTTCATTCAAATTAGTCTTAAAACTTTTCATATCAACTTCCACCTTAATATGCTCATTTGGACATCTACATATAAGTCATCAACATCTTCCAATACCTCATCAGCAGCTTTCAATACCTCATCACTCACAGTATTTCCATCATTCACATTTCTCATATTTGAGTTTTCAATCTCATCAGTCATAGAATTAACTTCTTAGTATAGAAACAAAATGACTATCCATAACATAACTCAAGAACTCCTCCACATCTTCATACTCAGGTAAGGGCTTTAATCCATTGTCTAAACAACTACCAGGAATGAGGTAATTATAAAGAAGGTTTTATTTTGTGCTGTAACCTAGCTCTATCATAATTTCATTTACTATTTCAACTACAAACTCATCAATAGAGCCCATCCTTCATTGTAAGCTTTCCCCCATGGTGAACCTCCATTGTATAGTGTTCAAAGTAATGTTCTTTTCCTGAGAAAAAAAAAACACCTCCTTTACATCAAAATTCACTTTCAATCGATGTTTTACAGAGGGGAGAAGATTTTGATTACTTACTGTACAACAATTCGTAGTTAAAAGGCTCGTCGTCATCTCTAATCGACCATTGCTGCATCTCTAATCGACCACCGCCCTAGCACTGGTTTGATCGATCTCTTGTCGAAGGGAGAGAATTTTAATGGATTTTGTCGTTAAAAAAATGGAGAAGAACGATCAATTGAGGGAGGGGTTATGTGTGTTTTGCCGTTCAAAATCAAAGGACGATTTTGCCCTCACATTTTTGTCACGTGGGTAAGGTTCCCGCTAAGTGGAAACTGGGAGTTAGTGTAATACCCTGTTATGAAACAAAAAAAAAACTTGCTAACTTAAGTTGTTATAAAAAAGAAACATTAATACCCCATGTTGTTACTATGAGTAAACCACAGGTGCTAACTGTGTAATTAACTCTTTGTTTTTTTAAACATTTTTGTTTACTGTTAAATGTTAAACTAAAAGTTCATAAACTTATATATAAAGTTTGACTCGAGAATTCATAAAAACACGTATTTTTTTTTTTGAACGGCTAAATCTACACTACACCTAAACTAACACCATAAATCCCCAAAGAACTGCTTATGCCTGGGATAGAACCCAGGACCTCCAGGTAAGGTAAAACCTTACCACCTCCCCCTTAACCACACGTATTTAACTCAATAGAAGTAGTTTAAGCTCATTACCATAATCCATTAATTACAAGAAACAATTAAAGTAACTTGTTTTGTACTCATATCGGTGCATTATTAATATAACTAACATCAAATAAAGTGTATCTACACACCACTTATCACATTCCCCAACTTAAACGTTTTTTGTCCCCAAAGTGAGATGCAATGAAATCACAATTAGTAAGCCAATCTCATCATTATCCATTTCAAACAGGAACCTAACTACACATTAACCGTGATTGTCAATATGTTTGATCCACTTTAACTCAACCCGTCTAATCCCAACCAAATGCATTTTGCTTAAAAATATACAATATTACCAGCATGTTTAACCGTCCCCACAACCAAGCATACATAGCAAAACCTACCCAACCTCATGGTTTATTGAGGATTCACAAACCCACGACTTGAGGAGACCGTACACCACCAATATGACAAAATGGAGATTAAGTCTAATTATGTTCCCTTCTACATGATATCCGGAACTTACTTCCCATTTTTTTTCTCAATACGTTTTCTTTCATTTTCTTCTCTTTTTTTTAGCCTTCTTCTTTTTTTTCCTTTTTCTATTTTTCTGTTTTTTTCTTTTTTTAAATATATAACTGCCATTGTGTCATAATAAATAGAAACATGGTGCGTGAGAAAGGAATACTAGGTATAAATACCACTCGCGATGTGTTTTTTGTTGGGACTCAGTTTTTTAAACCATGCTCATTAGGATGGAAAGCTAAACACATATATTCATCTAAGATCATTGCACGCACATTGGTGTTCATAAGTTTGGGTCGAGCCTACCAACATATCACAAGTTAGATGCATTTTCAGCCCTAGAAATCCACTTCATGTAAAAGCATAAACCTACCAAATTTTCTATCATTTTCCATATATGCAACTACTCTTTTTGAGGACATGAATCTTTTTCACACCAATTACACAACCAACTTATTGAAGCAACATAATACAAAAATATACAAATGACCTAACAAACTAACTAACATGCAATATGTATATATATATATATATATATATATATATATATATATAAATTAATCATTTTTAACTAAACTTAGAAAAGGAACGGGTTCACCTGATTTTGTAGTCGTGGCGAGATCTTCAAGTGTTGTGCCGATCTTCAAAGTCTTTCTCATCAACCTGCAAACATAGAAAAAATTGTGTAGAAGCAAGCTTCTCAACGCGATTATCACACAAAAATTTTATAATTCTAATTTTTTTTCATTATTTAAATAAGTTTTTAAAAGCCATGAATTATAACAAAAAACCGGTAACCCCATTTCCCAACTTAAAGCATTGCATTGTCCCCAATGCAACACTTAAGTTTTAATTCAATTAAAAATAATTAATAAAAAATAAAAGAATCTTAAAACTCACTTTTGTAGGAATCACGGTTGCATTTAGCGTATGCAACAAGCCTTTTAAACCCCTTGGTAGCACTAGTGGACGAGTGAAGTCTCGTGAGGGTTTCTAGTTAACACACCCACAAGGTTCTCGAATTGCATCCCGAAAACACTAAGTTTTAGGTCCTCAGCCAGACCGTACCTGATATGATGCTCATGGTGGTCTCAGTGAACACTTGCCTACCAAGTTTCCAATGTATGCTCGGTAGTTGACATGTCATTTCAATCTTCTTTTCTTCGTGAAGGACATATCGCATGAATCACTGCGGGATATTTTCTTCAAAATATGCCCAATGTCGTGCGTACTAACCCTCCTCTTTGTTGAATTCACCTCGTCCTTTTCAACTTTGTCAATTTGAATAATGTTTTGTAGAGATGATAATAACCTGCAAGGATCTTAGTCACGGACTCCTAGGAAGGTGTTATATCTCCAATTGGGTTTAAGTCTCCAACAACTTGCTCTGGAAGACCAATAACCTCTTCTTCCAATTCATCACCCCCAACAGTCTGCTTCACCTTCAGCACTTCAGCAGTTGGGGGAACCATTAGTGTGGTAGTAACCTCCACAACCTCCTCCCCTACTTGATAAGGGAGCATCCTTTCAATATCCTCCGCGAATGGTGAAAAAGACTCTTTTTCTTGAACTTTTATCAATAATATCTCATGTTTGAATTTTAAGCATTCGAATCGTAGTTGATCTGAAAGGGTCGGTCGTGATAACAACTTATCAGCCTGGGACAAAAGTAATTCCAACCGAGCAATGCTTTCTTCTTTAAATTGCCAAATGTAATGAAACTCCTCATCATCATGGTTGGGAACATTATCCTGCATTTGAATAGGAAGCTGGTTTTGATCTTGAATATCTATACGACCTGGTTGAGAGTATTCATATGAACCATTATACTCCTTTGGTAACCTGCAAAAGATGTGACATTAACATTAGTTTCACGACTGATAGAATACACATCTTGCACCGAGTAATTACACATCCCTGACTGAGAGTATGCTTGAGAATAGGGAGAAGGAGGTTCGT
>JBCNJP010013219.1:0-12657 GCA_039602395.1 Deinandra increscens subsp. villosa
CGTGTCGAAGTGGGTCGAGGCTCAAGCCTTGCCCACTAATGACGCCAGAGTTGTTGTTCGGTTCCTACGCAGGTTGTTCGCGAGGTTTGGAGTGCCTAAGGCATTGATTAGCGATCGTGGCACCCACTTTTGCAACGCGCAGATGGAGAAGGCGTTGCATCGTTATGGGGTTACTCACAGATTGGCCACACCATATCATCCCCAGACGAGTGGGCAAGTTGAAGTCACGAACCGCGGAGTTAAGAGGATTTTGGAGAAAACGGTGAACAAAAACCGTAAGGATTGGGCAGATAAGCTGGATGACGCACTGTGGGCCTTCCGAACAGCCTACAAGACATCTACAGGGACTACACCGTTTAGGCTGATATATGGAAAGGCGTGTCATCTTCCAGTGGAGTTGGAGCATAGAGCTTATTGGGCCTTGAAGGCCGTGAACCTTGACTTGGATGAGGCGACGCGAGAGCGATTCTTTCAGTTGCATGAGTTGGAGGAGTTACGCGACCATGCGTATGAGACTTCGGGAGCTTACAAAGAGAAAACCAAGCGGGTTCATGATCGTCACATTCGGAGGAAGGAGTTCAAACCAGGAGACCGTGTTCTTATTTTCAATGCCAGGTTGAAACTGTTCCCTGGTAAACTGAAATCTCGCTGGTCTGGTCCTCACGTTGTCAAACAGGTGTTTCCATATGGAACTGTCGAGATTGAGGGTGCGGATGGTAGTTCATTCAAAGTTAACGGACATAGGTTAAAGCACTACTTAGGAGGTCCGATTAACGAGGATGATGAGATCGTTTCAGGTTTGAAAGCCCCGACGCGCTGATCGCGGGGTCGAGTCCGGCTGAAGACTCGTAAATAAATTTAGCGCTTGCGGGAGGCAACCCGATTAGGTTTTGAGTTTACTTAGTTACTTTGTGCTTATTTTGGTTGATTTTAGCTTAGTTTGACTTTTTTATGGTCCACTTTGACTTTTGCTTGATTTGTAGTCATTTTAGTTTCAATTATGCTTTCTTTTTCCATTTTACGCTTGGTTTTTAGTTTTGCAGGTTGGTAGATGCATCCGGGGCAGAAAAGAGTTTCAAACGGGTGAGGATTGCATCGTTTTGTATGCCAAGTTGAAGACTTTGCAAAATAGGGGTATTTTTGGAATTTTGGACTTGTTTCGGGTAAGATTGATGCAAAACAGGTTTGTGTCATGGTTGGTAAGTCCTAAACAGTCCCCGGATTTATGACTTTATGCTGTTTGATGATGATCGGAATTGAGAGAATCGGCTGCGGGTGAAAATTAGGATTTTTAAAGAAAATGGGTCTGTGCAGACTGCAATGCGGGCTGCAACGCATAAAACCTGAGACTGATGCGGCCCGCATCGGTTTCAAAATCGTGAAATTCCCTTTATTTTTCCCCAATTCCTCATTTGGAGCCCTAATTTCAGTTACACGACTCTCTCCCTCTCCGTTCCTCTACCTACCACCCTCGCCGATCACCAGCCCCCGCTCCTCGCCTCCTCCACCTCCGCCACCGCCGGCATCCACCTCAGCGCCGCCGCTACCCCTTCTTCCCCCTTCCATCTCTGCCTCTCAACAGCCACCGCCACCAGTCCCTCGCGTCCTTTCCACCAGCCGGCGACCCACTCCACCACTCCGCCGCCACCCTCTGTCTCGCCAACCATCCACTCACCGTCGCCCCTCTCTTCATTTAATCTCGTCTCAACCACCATCCACTGTTCCGATTACAACCAACCACCACAGCCCCCGCCCACACCACAATCCCCGTCTCCACTGTCCTCTGATTTCCACAAGACCAGCAGCCGCGCACACACATTCGATCATCATCATCATCATTCCACTAATTTCTGTTTTCAATTCATAAGTCCAGGTCAGTGTTCTTGATCTCAAATTTATGAGATATTGAAATTTTGAAGATACTTGTTTAATCTGCTCATCAAATCACCAGTTGTGATGCTTGATTTTGTGATTTTGCCAAACTGTGATGATTTTTAGTTCATTTAGCTGCTGTGATAATTTGCATAAATCTCTTGATTCAAACATGTGCCTAACATGTTAGTTCATTATAAGTGTGTTTACCTTGAGTGGTTTGATTTAAGGGGATTACTTGTGACTGCTTTATGAAGTTTCATGTAGGTTGTGATGATTCAAAAGTTTGTGATGGCATAGGTGAAAGTTTAGGTTAATTGTGTCTTTCTTTTGAATTTTGTTGATAGCATTTCTCTTAGGATAGACTTGTTTAATTTAGGTTAATGGATTGCATTTAGGTCTCATTTAGTGCATTGAGGTTTAGTTTAGTCCATTTGCGTTTTTAGAGTTAAGCATCTTAGGTAATTTCGTGTTTTAAATACTTAGTTAATTTTTCCTTAGGTTTTAGTTAGAGTTTTTAGAACTTTTTCATTTTTATCTAGTTATTTAGTTTTTAGTCTTTTAGTTGTCGTTTTCTGTTTGTAAATATTTCTTTATTCTTATTTATATATTATAAAAAAATAAAAAATATCAGAAAAATCAGAAAAATTTGTTTAATTATTTAGGGCTTCCTTGTTTTAATTCCATGCGTTTATTTTGCTCGTTTAGGTTTTATTTGCTTGTTTCGTTAATTTTCTTAGTTTCCTTTAAGTTGTTTTCTTTTGTGTCTTTCTTGTTTAGTTTTGGTAATGTAGGTTTAGTTGATTGTTTCTCTCATTGATGATCGCCCGATGATGCATTTCTGCTTGTGCTTGACTGTTGAGATTGGTTGGAACACCCAAAAATTGAGTGTTGGTTTAGTCCGATAAACGAACGGGTCATGCCCGATTTTTCTGAAAATCTTACCGTAATGTGGGCCGTTGGTACTCAATCTCCATTCCAATGGTCCGTAGGACGGTATTTTTGGGGCATGTTTGGATTTCGAGTTTGCGGAACGTCACTTCATAATTTTTAAACAAACGTCCGCGCACTTGGTTTCCAAACATCTTTGACCGTTTCACGCGAACCGTCGACTTCATAAACGACAATTGGGCGGTTCGTGTGAGGGTTTCATTTGGGCGTTGTTGGTTTTGGTCAAATGCAAGTTGTTGGGTACTCAATCTCCATTCCCGCCATTTGCTTTTGACCAAATTTCATTACTTTGCAAAATTTTTCAACAATTGCCCGTTTGAAGCCCGATTTCCACTTTTCTCATGATTTTCATTATACTTACTTGTATTGTTGAGAAATGTGCAGGTTATGGCAGGCTCAAAGCAAGCTGGCAACAAGCGCAAAAAGCGCGGCGCATCAGCAGTGCCCAAGAAGCGAGCACCACCACCCACGATGATGCCATTCCCAGTTGATGGTGAGCCAGTTTCAGCAGAGATCGCCGCATACGAGCCGCTCCATCCCCATCACTGGCTACGTTTTCGCCCACAGTCAAAGGCACACAAGAGACTGAAATCACTTCTTCGGGCGCCCTTCATCCCATTTCGCACATTCGACCGTCCCCTACTCGAGACACTCGGAGCCTCTCAGCGCCTAGAGCAGCTTTTGACACCGGCTTGGAGCCGTTTTCTTGAGTGTGATCGCCCGGTATACCGCGAGCTCTCGCTTGAGTTCTTCTCCACACTCGAGTATGCCTTCAGGCCCCCCAAGACGGCCACGAGTTTCACCTATCCATACGCAGTCACATTCAGACTTGGAGGGCAGGAGCGTCACTTATCATTGGCTGAGTTCGGAGAGCGGGCTGGCATCTACACAGCTGATTCTTCACCGGTGTTCGGTACGACGGCCACAGATTTCACCGCTTTAGAGTTAGGCTTATGGTGGCCGTCTATTGCTGATGGACCCCTTACAGCCAAACCGACAGAGATATGGATTCGCGACCCGTTTTACCGGTATCTTCATAGGGTTTTCGCCCACTCCGTTGCTGCTCGCCGAGGGAGCACGGAGAAAGTGACATTCACCGATGCCCGCCTTCTCTATTCACTGATCCAGGGTGTCGATTATCACTTGGCGCATGATCTAGCGTTATTTCTTCGCCGTCAGGTTTCTCCTAGATCTGGCGGAGGCATCGGTGGAGGAGCTTTTGTCACCAGACTTGCTGAGAGTTATGGCCTGATCCCGGACGTACGAGCTGATATTCCAGCGGGACAGGAGATCACCGAGGTTGTCACAGCAAGGTTTTCCACGTTTACTGCCGAGGTCATTACTTTGATGGGTATTATTGAGACTCCTTCGTTGGGAGTTATTCGTTTTGTCGCTACACGGCCGATTCAGATCCCGCCAGCGGCCGGAGATGTCCGTATTCCGCTCCAGCCTCGTCCTCCCCCCACTGTTTGTGTCAGACTACCCGGGGAGCGTGTTAGGCTTCATGCCAGATCGACTCGTTTGCAGGCCACTGATGATGTCGGGCCAGATCAGAGTTCAGACGAGCAGAGTTCAGACGAGACGAGTCCCAACCCTACTAGGCTACGCCCCACCAGATCAGTCTCAGTTGTTCCAGCTTGTCCAGCAGCAGAGTCAGACCATCGACACACTTCGAGCAGAGGTCGCAGATCAGCGACGGATTTTGTTGTGGATGGCTCAGGCTTTCCCACAGATACCAGGAGTCCAGATGCCACCATTCCCAGGACCACCAGCAGACCCGCAGCCTATGATCAGATCCGGTTGTACCCTTATCCGAGTTATACTTTTGCTTTTGTTGTATTCATCTTTTACAAACTCGGGATATTTTGTATAAGGGTTGGGTGTTTACATTGACATGCTTTATTATGTTTCTTTTTATGATATATGTGATGGTTGATGCATTGTTTTCTGTGTTTGTCTTAGTGATATGCGGAGGCAGTTCTGGCATTCGTCGAGAGCTGTTTTCTACATTTTTACATTTTGGAGCATCATCGGAACACATTTCTGGCACCTGTGGTCGAGATCTGTGGTTCCTGCCATTTCAGAGATGTTTGGCCCCTCGCGACTCATTCAGGCAGTTCTGGCATTCGTCGAGAGCTGCATATCCTCGATCAGGGGAGTTTTCAGTTTCCTTCACCCTTGTTCTTATTTATGTCATTCATGTACATTCGGGACGATGTACGATTCAAGTGTGGGGAGGGAAACAGTTGAAGAAAACATGAAATTGTTTAATATTGTGAAAAATTTTCAAATTTTATTAATTTTATTATCATATCCCCCATTTTTAGTTGAAATTGAGATTTTTGCCCGTCTTATTGCACATGGAAGTGGGCCCGTTGATGTAATTCGTGACGTTTTGCTCGCCTGTGTATACGATGCTTGTCTCTAGTCAAACCCTTTTCTTCGAGTTTCTTGAAAAAGTTTTTCCAAGCAAGTGTTTTTTTTTTCAAATAAAATCAATAAATGGGATGCTGTACTTAGTGAAACTATCGGATGGGGGATTGATAGCTTGCATCATATCGGTAGCCCTTTTCCATCCGTTTCCGTGAGTTATTTGAGCCTAAATTGCCTTATTTATTACATGATTGTTCTCACTTTCGTTTGGTTGAGTGTTATGCCATCATGCGCTTTCATTTTAGAACTTGTGTTGTTTATACGTGTCGAGATCATGAACTAAAATTGGGCATAGAAATGATAGAGGCATTAGGATTAACCCCTTTGACTTAGCCTTTTTCTTTGATCTTTTCATTTTTTTTTTCCTACCCTTAACATTATCCCTTAGAAAACCCGTTGAGCCTTTTTCCTTCTCGTTTGATTTTCCCACTTTTTGACCCATTTAGCCTTTTGTTTAACCTTGATTTTTTGTTCTTAAACCCTTGTGTGAAGAATCCGGATTAGTTTTGGACTTTGTGTATATATTTATATATATATTTTGGTTAGTTTCATCAAGTCGTTTTTAGTTTTAAAAAAAAAAAAAAAAAAAAGTGATTAAGTGTGATTCTCCTAGTACTCAATCTCCATTCTAGGAATTCATATGAGATTGCAAAAAAAAAAAAAAAAAAAAAAAAAAATTGCAGAAAATTCTAGCTCATTTGGGAGGTCATAGACCTAAGAAAAAAATATATAAAAAAAAATAGAGTGTTGTTTAGCTTTTGTGTTCGGGTCAAAATTACCCGATTTTAGTTTAGTTTTGTATAAAGTTTGATAGTTTAGTTCTTTTGTTTCTAGTCCGGATCTCTAAACACTTCGCCACTTTCACATTCCCATTCCATACCCTAAACCCTAGCCTAACATTACATCCCTTAATAAAGTCCTCTTGATTTATGGCCGGTTTTATGTTATTTGGTGGAGATGCGATTTCGATACAAGCCTATGATAATGGGGTGCGTGTTTGGCCTTGAGTGATCCACTTAAATCGACGATCCACTTAATCGTCTATCCACTAAATAAAGCCGAGTTGAGTGATCATTGTGAGGGGTGTGATGCTTGTTTGATTGAACCTTGATGTGTGTCTAGCTAGTAAGCATTTCCATGTTTTTACATAAATGTCATAATTGCTTGTTGGATTATAAATCTTTTGAAAAGTGTAAATCTTGAGAATTGGTGATGCTTGTGGGCTTGAGTAGTTGCATTGGGTTGGGTGAGGCGTTGCGTTGTCGATTGGCTTGTGGAAGTGTTGCATGAGATTTTGCTTGAGGGCAAGCAAGATTTAAGTGTGGGGATATTTGATGCATAGCATCTTGGTTATGATTTTTGATGAATAAATGTCCCATTTTCATTACATCTTGGTTATACTTTGGTTGGATTCGATGCTTAATTGATAAATTTGTTGAATTTAAGGTTCTGCTGTGTCGGTGTTTGGATTTGGATGATTTTGGAGCTTTTGGACCCGTTGCGGTGCTCGGTGGTTGAAGATTAAAAATATTGAGGTTTTTCTGATCCGGGTCAATGCGGGGTGCATTGATATCCTTATCACCTGATGCAGCCCGCTTTGTGTTCTGGTCAAACTATGCAGTCAAAGGGGCAATGCGGGCCGCATCGCCTCCAGTCTAATCTGATGCAGCCCGCATCGACGAACAGACAGTAAACCCTATTTTGCCTCTATTTAAACACATTTTGGCCGTCATTAAGGGAGAGAACACCCCATACCCACTCGAAAAAACCCTAGATCTGCTGTAGAAGACTGATTTGAAGCTTAAGGATTGAAGATAACTTGGATTTGGATTGAAGATTGAAGATTTTTCTTCCATTTTTAGGTGTTCTTCACCAAGGCTTGATTTCTTTCTCTTTTTGTTGATCTTTCAGATCATGTATGGTTCAAAGATGATGTTTTTATCAGTTCTAAACATGATTGTAGGCTAGATCTATAGTGTTGCTTGGTATTGGATGAATTTGGGCTTGATTTGACTTTTTACTTTGACTTTCTTCATGTGACTTGATCTTATTGCTATTGAATCTGAATTGGATCTATGAAATGATCATATTAGCATGTTTAGCTTCTGTTATGATTGCTTGATGTGATTAAATTACTTAGGCTCAAAGAACTTTGACCTAATTAGTGATTTGGTTATTATTTGGTTTGACTTTTATGAGTTTTGATCAAATGCATGATAGGAGAACTTCTACATGATCTTGTAGTTATAGTTTGGGGCTGATTTTGCATAATATTTGTGTTGGATTGAATTGACCGATTCGTTTAGCACACTAGGTGGTTGTTTGACTTTGTCGGTTGGTTAGAATACTTGAGAACTTAAGGTTTTGACCCGCTTGTACGTGTTAGACATTGCTTAGGTTTCATTGATCCCATTTTAGTATTCTAGTGTGTTGTAGAAACCATATTGAGAGACCTCTTGAGTGGTTTTCTGTTTCATACGTGTCTAATCTGCTTTGACCGAAGCGATCTGATCACTTAGCATTAAGTATCAATTGACTATCCGGACTTCAGTTTAGGATTGCCTAGATAGCGGAGATGTGTCTATAGTCTAAGTTATCACGGTTATCATCTTTAGAGGGTAGTGTCACATGAGGTAGTCAGTTTATCAGTCAATAGTCAGCCCAGAGGATTCCTTGCCAGGCAGCACCCTTTTTCCCATATTTGAGTCACCTTAGGTTCTGTTGCTTTGTTCCTTAGCTATCTTAGTTGCTTGTTTATTTGTTTTCTTGTTTTTTCTCAAAATCAGAATATTTTAGGTTAAATATTAGCAAAGTTCGCATATCGAGAGCCTGCATTGCGTCCTTGGATTTGACATCCGGGTATTTACCGATACTATCCTGCATACGATGGGTACACTGCCCTACGTGTGTGTTTAGTCACTCGGGATTTTCCCTTTTTGACTTGACCGATTTTTTGATAGACACTTCAACACACGTCACTGACGCCCCCGGCGATTTTGGGCTCCATAACGCCCCACAACGCCGGGGTGTAGTGGTCGGGGCGTTATGGACAGGCGTTATGGGGCGTTATGGACCCCAAAAACGTCCCACTACGTTTAGCCTTAACATCAACGGGAGTTTGGCGTTCTCCAATGAACCCTCCCTGATATACATATTTTCTCTTGTATATACAAAACAGTAAAACCAACTATTTTGTGTTTTTATGGTTTCTTTTTATATATATTTTTTGCTTCTTTGGTCTTAATTATCATTTTTTTTTTGCTTTTTAGTTTTTATTATTTATGTTTGTTTTGATTCTTGTTCTTATCCGACCGCAACAAGTTTAGCAAAGCACTTAATGATGTAATATGTACAATTTTATAGCATAGGATAAAAATTAATTAAGGAGTTCTAGGGAGGGCGGGTGGGGGAGGGGGCGAGGATTCTGTTTGTCCGTTAGCGTGTTCATAGTGACTTAGTTTTCCATTTTTATGGTGGCCTATGTATGTTACATTTTCTTGATTTTATTATTCTTTCTAATGTGTTACGTACTAATGCTTTGAGGCTTAGCTTTTTAGTTTCGTCCCCTCTTTTGGTGCTTGTTGGTTTTTCGAGCTCCAAGTTTTTTCATTTCACTTTTCTCATATCACCATAGGTTTTGGAGTCGAGAGTCTTTTCGAAAACAGTCTCTCTATCCTTTTGGGATGAAGGAAAGACTTGTTTACATCTATTCTCCCCAGACCTAGTAATAATCGTTAATATTCGTGGGACTTTACTGGTATGGATGTTGTTGTATTTCAGTTTCAATAAATTTAGCTCACAAGTTGGTAGTGTAATAGGTACAATATTGTAACATTAGCTTTTAGATCGTAGACTCAATAGTTTAAATCTGAGTTGTTGTAGAGTTTTTTTTTTTTTTTTTACGTAGTGTTATAGCCGTAATTGTTTTGTTTGCCATGCTATCCATGTGGCAACACCTTTATTTGTATATTTTGCATTATTTTTAAGTGTTTTATCAGTTTTAATTTTAATCACACACCGTTATCTTTAAGTATTTTTAATCACACACCGTTGTCTTTCTAATTTTATTTTACTTAATACTTAAGATTAAATGAGTACACACATAATATCCATAAAATTACGCAGTTCTATTTTATTTTTTTTCGTTTCTATATGCATAAGCCGTTTTGAGATTTCAAAAGAAATTATATATTATAATATATATATTTTTTTAATAATAATTGTGGTTGTTTTTATGATTTGTTGAAGAAGTGGGTCGGTAGCCACTAGTGTTCACTTTATTCCCATAATGTTGGCCCGACCAAAAACTCCACCGTTTTTATTGACGAAACTACATTAGCAGCTGTCTCTTCTAATGATTGCCAGACCACGACCACCCCCAAAAAAGTTTCCACACCAGTTACACCATTACGCGTAGAAGTCGATGGTTTTGAAGCATGGTGTGACAATCGACCCCCACACTACAACCATTTTTGAACGGCCAACATAATTTTAATAAATATTATCAAAATAGATAAAAGGTGGTGTGGATGGTATAGTTAGGGAATTTCCAGAATTAGGAAGTGGATTACTAGATAGAGACCGAAGTCGCGAATCGCTTTTCGGATCAAAATCATTTGGATTATAAACCAAATATTTCGATTGAATAAAATCAGACTTTGATCCAAGACTTCAAGTATGGATCTTGTTTGCCAGATTGGAAATTCAAATCACAGAAGAGCGTATAGATAACTGCATAGTAGTTATCTATTCGAATTTTGAACCATTATGTCTTTTAAACTTCAGCATTTAAATTTAATAATGATTTTAATGGGGGCAACTCCGCCAAGGGCTGCCGCTTCTGGACATTTCTTCTCTCGGGAGCGGTACCCTCGAACCCCGCCAACGATCACAACTATTTATGCATAAAAAATAAACCACGAGCCAAAAACCAATAATCAGCGTAAGTGAAGGAGATAACTAAGAGTAAAATGCTAACTTTAATTAACGAGAAGAACCGGACTCGGGCCGTATAGAGATGTTCGACTTGTATAAAACCAACAAGATTTTACAACCGCGCGTTGCAGCGAGTATAACGCGAACACATATATAAAACTGTTGTAACGATACGTAAAGAAAACAAAAATAGAAAAAATTGTGTAACAATCAAAACATTTAAACTATCGAGTATTAAGCGTATATATGGCCTAAAAGTTATGTTACACGACTCTACTTATTACATTACCAACTCGTTTGGTAAATTCGTTGAGACTGAAAATAAAAAATAAAATAAATTTATGTTGCATGGTTGTACATATGACACAATGAACTCATTTACTAAACTCGTTGTAATGGGATTTAACTAACCAAAAATAATAAAGAAAAAAACAAAAGTAAAAAACAATTCATTAAATCTTAAGATAACAAATATTCATAGACTTGATTATTCTAATAATAATTTTTACTCTAATTATGTGATTTCAATGTACTGATTTATTAATTATAAATGAAATTTGTATGGTGAATAGTATACTTTTATTATTTCATACTTTGGTTACTATTTTAATATTTTTTATATTTGTTATCATTTTGGTAGGAGACTTTTCATTTTTTATAGTTTTGCCACAAAACTTTGGGGTTTTAACAGTTCTATCCCTTAAACTTTTAAACATTTTTTTAACGAAATAGTAAACTTTTGATTTTCATAGTTTAGTCACATATGTTTCATACTGCTTACGTTTTGTACCCTTTAACTTTTAAAGTTTTTTTTTTGTTTTAAGTTTTGTTGTCTTGTACTTTGACCACGAAACTTTTAACTTTTCTACTTTCGTTTTAAGTATATTTTTATAGTTTTATACTTTCACTACAAGACTTTTAAATTTTACATTTTATACCCCTTAACTTTTTAACCCTCTAACTTAAAAAAAAATTTGTTTTAAGTTTTGTTGTCTTCTACTTTGGCCACGAAACTTTTAACTTTTCTACTTTCGTTTTTAGTATACTTTTATAATTTTATACTTTCACCACAAGATTTTTAGACTTTTACGCTTCATACCCCTTAATTTAGTATATTTTTATAGTTGTCTACTTTTACCGTGAGACTTTTAGACTTTTACGTATTATACTCTTTAACTTTTTAACCCTCTAAAAGAAAAAGAAAAAACTTTAAAAATATTTTCAATTTTTTTTAAAAAATAAAATAAAATTCTAATTTATCTTGAAATTAATAATGCACTATGCAACAATAATATAAAATTGGTTTATGAATGTCAATTATTTGTTTTTTACATTATTCGCATAAACCACGTTCATATTTAAGTTAAGTTTCTTATTTTTAAGTAGTTTTGATTATAATGCATTATGCAATACTATTAGTATTATTGCATGATGCACTAATAAAAAATCACTAAACTTTTTATATTTAATTTTTTTTCTCATAAATAAAGGTAATAAAATTATAGACTTTTTGGTGAAATTCTTTTAAAAATTATTAATATATGAAGAAGTTATAGAGAAAAAAAATGATTTTTTGGATAATTGTTGATTTTCTGTTTATATTTTTCCTAAATAAAAATATGCTAGATGGTAATGAAAAAGTAGAATTTAATTGAGACTTTAAGAGCCATTTAACACACTTTTCTACAGCTCATTTCCTATCGTTATCTCTATAATTTATATATTTATCATTATTTTTTATCTTTCTTCTACTCACAACCAAAATTAAATAATATTAATTATACATTTATCATTACCTTTTATCTCTTTTCAAACCTTAAATTTTAAAGACTCATTAGTTTTTTCATCAAATATAAAATATAGGGATTCATTAAATTTTTTCTTAAATATTTCTATTTCCTCTACTCACAACCACTCATAACTACATTTTAAATTTTAAGGTTTACCCTCACAACCATTATAGAGAATGTGATGTGAATGCTTATCCAAAGAAGTTGGTAAGATATTTCTTTGAATATATATTTATAATATACAATATTACAATATATATTTTTTTAACGAGAAATTTGGATCATTGACGGGGACATTACACCACCCACCCGATCATCTCCAATCTCCATCAGGGTGAAATTCATCACTGGTGAAAAAACCCATTGGCTGAAATTTCAACCCCGATTTATTATTCTTTTTGTTATAAGTAAGATTTGAATCCAAAACCTTATAGAGTTATGGTAAATGGTCATACACTTTACCACTCAACTAAGCTACGGTTGTTATTACAATATAATTGATTTTGGCTCCTGCTATATCCACCCGAGTATTTTACTAAAAACACCAAAACCAAACGGTCGTTTCAAGTGAAACGACCTTGAAACGACAGTTTCAACCAAAACGACCTTGAAACGGTCAATATAAAGGGGGCCCCCCTGAATTTTAAGGTTTTGTCGTCGCGACACGTGGCGGCCG
>JBCNJP010013220.1:0-12657 GCA_039602395.1 Deinandra increscens subsp. villosa
TAAGTTGGTCAGGTGTAAGCTCTAAACCTGTAACATTATATATTAAAGAAACAAAATATTTTAAACAAAATATATTAATAAAAGTATTTAATCACGATTAGTATGTTTTAATAATATTAAGAAAACTACTATACCTGGAGACTTCAAAAGTAGTTGTTGCTTGAAAAGAATACCATCAGACAACTTTTCCCAAGTATTTTCCCAAACGAAACCGGTCTAGATAGAGTATTTGAAGTTAACATCGTTGAGAATAGATTTCGTAGATAAAACCCAGAACCCGCATGACTTGCCTCTACAATTGCTTCAATATATTCCATGTCATCGTCTAATAGCCCAAGTGAGTAGTACATGTCTCTAAAAGTAGGTAAAATATTTTCATTGAATGTTCGAATCTCTTCAAATGATCTAGGACCACGAATTTGGTTTAGAAGAATTCTTAGAAAATAAGCTTCACCAAGAGAAGGGGACACTGAATGAATTCTACCGATTAGAAAATCCCCTTTTCCGAGGTTCCCAAGAACGCTCACTACTTTTCCAAACAAACTGAGTAGGGAACTCAACGTATGTAAGGTTACGTTTTTCTTCATACTTCTCATGACATTTCATCCACGATAAGAACATGGAAGAGGCCACAGAAGGTTTGTCCAAGACATCGTCAATATCCTCATCTGCACCGTATACGACCTGTTGTTGACCAGGGAGATGGAAGGGCAACCTTGTAACAGAAGGGGTGTGGTGATGAACATCATATCCGAAGATTCGCCATGATGCTTCGCATGCAGATAAATATCTACAATTAAAAAAATTGTTTATTTCATCTATTGTTGGTTCTTCAACATCCTGTTTATCGCCTTCAACAACTATGACAACAGCTCTATCAGGGCCTTTGTTTATATATTTAAACAAATACTTTATGGATGAAGCTTGGTTGCACCACTCTATATTTATATGCGTATGGTATCTTTTCAGCAGAACCTTGTTATAGGGAACTACATTTCTATTATCTAGCCTAGCACCTAATTTTTCAACAAAGAAATCATTTTTCCGTCTTCTATATAAAGGATAGCCTTCTTTATCAATAGAAGTTTGATCGCGGAACTTCTTTGGGAAATTTTTGGAACAATTTCCATCAATCATGCATGGGCATTTAATATTATCAGCATCACAAGGACCATGCATCATCAACTCACTAACAAATTCATACAATTCAGGGTCTTCTTTTTTATCTGGAAGCTCAGCAGAAATAATTGGATCGACTTGCTCAACAGATGGGACCTTATAATCTCTATGTATAAATAGGCATATATGAGCGTGAGGTAAACCACGCTTCTGAAACTCCACTGTATAAACAACTACAAACATAGTGGAAAAAGTTGTTATGAAAAATTATTTAAATTAGACAACAATACGAAATGGTATAATCATAATCACAATGAAATTTTGTCATAATCATACCTGCTTGAACTTTACCTAACATTAACTTATCCTTTAAATCTTTAATCAATGAATCAAGCTTTATTTTAAATAATCTGCATAAGATATCAGGCTTGTCTTCCGGTTTAAGGGTGGTGTCTTCTAGTACTCTTTGAACTTCTAGCCATTTAGGATTGCATGTAATTGTTATAAAAAAATCAGGGTATCCAAACCACTTACAAATAGACATGGCGTCTAAATAATTCTGCATCATGTACCGAGCACCACCAGTAAAAGAAGAAGGCAGTATAACACGTTGTCCAGTGTTTGAGATATCAGTATTGCCTTGATTTTTGATATTACGTAGATTCTCATACGACTCACGTCTAAGAGTTGGTTGTTTGCCACGTATAAAAAAGAGTCGTTCGCTTTCAATCATTGTATATGCATCAACTAAAAATTGTTGGAAAAGCCTCCTTGAATTTAGAATCACTGAGAACTGATTAAGCCTGTCTTGAATCCTGAATGCAAAGAATTCCCTCATTGTACAGTTTGGTCGTTTGCTTTTACATAAAGGCGTAACATCTCTATGAGGGATGTCAACTCTGTAACCATCATCATCATAAGGGAACAGAAGAGGATACTGAAGAGGAAGGTATGAAGGATGTAATTCACTTATACGCTTTATAGTACTTGATCTAGTTTGTACTATAGTATCTCGACTTTCGGTCGAATCACCAATGTCTCCTACAATTAATGCCGCAAGTTCAGAAGCGGTCGGTAGGTTATATGTCCTTCCGTCTTGTGTCCTTTTACCAATAAGGCGAAGTTTCAGGTCAGCATGAGGTTTTTCCATAAAACAATATCTGACCATCCGAAAAGATTTCACCAATACATTTTCTGAATCTAACATGAGCTTTAAGTATTTTATAATCTGAAGATCAAGCAATTTAGTACTTGATTTTTTCCCATTTGTTGATTCACTGAAAGAAAAAGGAAAAATGGAATTTAGATTCTTTATTTATTATATATATATATATAGATAGATATATGGATTATATAGTAATAATATAATTGTAAATTTTACATTAATGTTAAAAGATACCTAAAAATTTCTTGTCTATTTGAAACCTCATTCTCCGTATCATATATATATAATTGAGAGAATTTTGGCTTGTCTCCAATTGCAGATAAAAGACTTCCAAGACTATGATAATTTTCACCACTTAATCTGAATATAAATAGAGCTTTACCTTTGTTAATAGATGAGTCAATTTTGCCACCCATAGATGTAAAAGAGAACATTGAATTGTATCGGCGAATGTTCTTCAAGAAAAATTTGCTTTTTGAATCTTCGTTCAGAAAAAGGTTCAGATAGTCTTGCTTGGGTTCCTTTAATTTCGGTAGTTGAACCTTGCCATAACCACAACAAATTGAATAACGTTTTTTAGCACGATTTTTAACTACTCTTGATGCTTTATCTTTCCATATTTTGGCAAAACATACTTCACATACAACACTTTGATCACCGTGATCCAAGTAATCTGTTGAATATTTTTTTTCAATTAGAATATATTGTTAATTGTTAGAAGTTATAAAAAGCTTCAAGTTTAGAAACTATATGTTATAGAAAATTTAAAATAAATATTACCTTTTGAGATGGCTGCAAACCACTACCTCTTCTGTGAGGTCTATCATAGGTATATCATAAATATCAACCATCTTCGATTTTAATTTATGTTTTCCTGACGATAACCTTTTTAGAGAAAAATGAGTACTAAACGATGATGAATTAGTAGTTGATGTCCAATTACACGATATATAATACCGTCTATTATTGGATGAAGATGTTGTATCGTTGTTATTAGCTATATCTGAAAATATATAAACATATAAAAGGAGTTTAACTCAAAGTAATTGTAACAAAAAAACGGACTGACTTTTGAATATAGATTATGGATATATCAAACTTTATCAGGCACTTTTTCTCTTGTGATACTTTTGGGGTAAATAGATGGTAAGTTACTATGTATAATTATAAGATGTAGATTTATCTACACTTCGATTTTCTTTGTTGTCCCCATGAGTAATATTGGTTGAGAAAATTAGCCTTATTATTAATATTATTATTATAATTATTATTTATCATTATAATTATTATTATACACTTCGATTTTCTTAGTTGTCCCCATGAGTAATATTGGTTGAGAAAATTAGCATTATTATTATTATTATTATTATTATTATTATTATTATTATTATTATTATTATTTTTATTATTATTATTATTATTATTATTATTATTATTATTATTATTATTATTATTAGCAAATTGATCATTATCGTTGATGTTGTTATTATCATTATTATTATTATTACTATTTTGTAAATAGTTTGAGAGACTTACCAATGGATCTTAAAGTCATCCGTGAAGATTGAGAAATGAATGAAGAATGGATTTTTTATGAGGCAGACATACATTTGCCTTTTTTTGAATCCAAATAGAATTTCCGGATTCTTCGCATATGTTTAGGGTCACTTTTGTCCAAGTACGTATCTAAAAATTTGAAAAAGAAAAACATATAGAAGATTATTGGTTGTTCAATACTATAAATACTATAAATGATAGTATACAAAATATATATATATATATATATATATATATATATATATCATATGGTTGACATAAATATTGTTGCATGAATATATAAATTACAATGTAATTTCAAAACCAATATTTATTTATTAAAGATGGATCCCATCTTAAAATTCCGAAGGAAAAACCAACAAACCAGAATGTCAAACTTCACAACTAAAATCCAAGCCCACAAAGGGAAAAAACATAAACGACTCAAACAGATTATAATAGTTTCAAAATAGTTTTGGGGGAAAAATATATTATTTTTCCGTTTTCGGAATCAAAAGTTTATCCTTCACTTGACCTTTATCATTCCCTATTGATTTGGTACGGACTTTTGTTGCTGAATGACAAATGACCTCGTCCTCGTCATCTTCATAAACGCGTTGAAGACGACGCCGTTTCAGTTTACCATTCTCAGATATCAATGGAGATTCATGATTTCCTATCTTAATCGGTGTTCCGTTCTCATCGGTGACAGAATGATCACCAGGATTTTCACTTTCTTCATAGTTGGAGATCTGTATATATTTCTATAAATGTTAATGGGTTAAAGGGTAAAACAAAATATTCTAATTTTAAAAAGTTATTGTGGAAAATACCTGGTCAATATTGAGATTTTGTTGTAGTTGATCAATTATTGTAGAATCCTGGGTTAATTTTTCTATGCTATAAACCTTATTATTGTTTTCCAAATTGTATTGAGAGATAGCAATTTTGAAAGCAAATTTTTTCCCCTCCAGGTCCTTAAACTCTTGAGGAAATAAATCCATATCTTCGGGAGCCTGTAAATAATAAGTAGAATAGAATATATAATTAGAATTTTGATAAACTTCTTGTACAAATATAATCTGATGAAATGTATTTGTTTACATACATCTAGAATCCCATCCAGCATATCCTTTGCAGTCTTTCCAAAAAGTTTGATAGCATCACGTTCCCATAAAGTCAGGGCCACGGTTCCAGTAGAATCTTGTACCTCCATATGAATTTTATATCTACAACATCCAAAATATGAATAACATAAAAAAGCAGCTTAAAATCTAAGATAGTAAAGTTTTCTTTTTATGCCCTTGGCATCTCCTTTCTTAACATTAGTTTTACTGAACTTTTTAATGGCAAACAATATGGAAATTTAAGCTGAATTTATAGAAGCTAATGACACTTAACTTTGGTTATAATAAACGATGTGGGGTTAGGAATTACAACCATTTTAATGTGTATCACACATGTTTTTACACAGGGAAAATTGTATCTCCACATGACACAAATTATATCACCGTAACCTCAACATAATTCGATCAATTAGAGATGATTGTATTGAAAACTTTCAAAAGCATACAAAAAAAATCACAAAGACTCTGCAGTGTTAGAATGTACATAAGTGTGTTAACTGACCTTGCGACAACGTCAACCACTGATTCTTTGCACTTTGGGCATTGATAATCCTGCTCAGTCTGAAAGTAATTAGGTGAGACCTGCTTATTGCACTTTTTATGTGCAACGTAATACCACTGCATTTGTCTAGGAATACACTCAATCACACCGAAAATTGTAACCTTCTTCACCTATATTTATAAAAATATATTTTCAGTTTTCGTTAAAGATGAAAAGTTGTAGCCTAAGAAAGAATAACTAAGCGTACCTCCTTAACTTCATCCAGCTCAGCAATATGCATGAATCTTTCTTCATCAAGAAAATCATCTTGCAATGAGATTGATTTGGTCACATGGTAACCTGATGAACCTTGACCTTTGTTTGCATCAAGCAACCTAATATAAAAACTATTGTAAATTATGTGCATAGATATATATAAAAATAGATAATCTATAAGTTAATCAGAAATACAAAGTCTTATATATAGTAGGAAGAATGTCAAACTGTTTCTTAAACGTAGAAATCTCATCAATCTCTTCGTTGATCAAGAGCCTGGTAGCATTGAAACCATTTGAAACATAAGGACGTCCTACAATATAAGAGTTCAGACATTATATTTATGACTGAAATAAAGATATTAAAACGGTGGAAAAAAGATATTAAAATCAATAAGTCATACCATCATAGAACTTGAATAACCCGAATTAAAGTATGATGACTAAATTAGACTGATGTGGGTGTGCTTTGATAAAGTCATTCATTTGTTCAGCATACAAGTCCCATAAGGTAATGTTTAAAGTGATGCCCCTATGGTACATAATCGGAGCAAAGTTTAAAACAACAGTTGTAACGTAATTTAAACCCTGCAATGTAAAATAATGACAAATATCTAAAATAAAAGATAATGAAAAATGTGCTAACTCAAGATCTTCAACTATCAGGGAGAATCTCTTGCAAATTTTATCAGAGTTCTTTAATTTGACATCTTCAATGCCGGAAACAGATTGGACCAAACCAATAATATCTATAAAATCAATAGAAAATATTAAGCAAGTTATGAAGAAATAATAGTTGATCAATAAAAGTTATGGAAGATGTGAAATTAAATTAAATAACACTTACCAACACTATGGTTTTCCTCAAAAGGATTTGTTGAAAGCAAGTCAAAACTTGCAAATGCGAATTCATACAATGGACCACCAAAATCAGTACATCGTGTTACGCTTGTGTCGGGCAACAAACTTACCTTCTGTGAAACGTCCACATATTTGATTTTCGCAAGATTTTGGCTGACACCTCCGTCTTTTATCAGCAAACACTGAAACTCGGCAAGATGCTTTTGAAACTTGATTAACCATTTAACCAGTACACTGGCCTGTACTTTATTACCCTAAAATTTTTTTATAAAATTATAAAAAATCACTATATGATATTAGTTACATTACTTGATAATGTAAGTATGACAAACTAACCTCCTCATCCATTAGTATCATCTCTAAAGAGAATGTCTCTTTCGGATTGTTTTTGAAAGATTGCTTCCACACTTGAATGACCCGTACTTTAATAGTACAACGACCCCTTACAGATTTAAGTTGATTCAACATAACTTGAAAATGCGTGAGCATCGGATCGTTTACTCGATCTAGCTAATCGGACTTTGAAACGTAATTAACCGATTGTTTTATTGATCATGATGAACAATTACAATTAGTGAAACACTCAGAAACACAACACAGAGAAACACCTTGAAAACACACACTTAAGAAATCTCACACGCTCAGAAGTCTACAAATACAAAGACCAATCACCTATATATACCCGCTGGTCCGAGCTTCGGCCGAACCTCAGGTTCGGCCAGTCCGAACTTCAGGTTCGGACCTAGTTCGGCCAGACCTAGTTGACTTGATCTTTGAACTTGCTTGATACTTCACACGACGCACGTATCAGGTATCAACAAAAAGGAGTCGCAGGTGCTTGTCATGTGGTATGAAAAGTCATGATAAAAGGACATGCAGAGCTAGCAAAGGAGATATAGTAGAGGATGATGATGAATAGGTTTTGCGTGATTTTTATGTAATCACGACTTGCGTAATTTAGAAATAGTTTGCGTAATTTCCATATGTGTTATGTCTGTGTAGAGTCAAAATTTACCATAGCTTTTCATTGAAGTATTTAATCGAAGCATTTGACACTAAGAAATAAAAAACGAAACTAAACATTGATCTAGAAATTTTTAATTCCTTTCAATCAATTTCTCTTGCGTTTATTCTTTTCCATAGTATCCTCCAGCAGTTGCTTCACCTTCCCAGTTATCTCAATGTCGAGCCTCACTTGTTCAAAAGTGTAGGCTGCATCTTTCTCAAGGACGTCTGTTTCCTTTTCTGGGATGAGTTCCCTGATCAGATTGATATCATCTCTGACGTTATTTGAAGTCAGGATTGTGAGCATCCCTAATGAGTTTCTTGTAACTTGTTGATACAGAGTATGGCAATGAGCTGGATCAAACGAAGACATGAAGATTTATAGTTTTGAGTCTGGTGGCCGAACTCCGGCCGAACCCTGGGCGAGCTTTGGCCGAACCTGAGGTTCGGACAAGCCAAGGAGTTCGGACACCCGTAGGCTATATATAAGTTGTTTGTGTCTTTGTAATAGACTAGTTTTTGAGAGCGAGCGAACTTTTGTATGTGAGATTGTGTGTTCATGTCATTCATGGTCGACACTGAAAGAAAGATGTGAAGGCAATGAACAGTATAAGAAAAGTAGGAAGAAAGTTTTAAACAAGGAATTTGACAACTTCAAGTGTTTTGATGGTGAGGGTGTTCCGGAATTAATTTCAAGATATTGTCACTTGCTATCTGAAATGAACAATGTTCAGATCAAGAAAAATGATGAAGAGCTTAAAGAGAAATTGCTAGAAGGTCTACCATCAAAATGGGAATCTTATGTGCTGCTGATCATGAATGACAAGGATTATTCTGAATTGACGTTTGTAAAACTGTTGGGAAAATTGCAAGCTAGAGATCTGGAAATGAAAAATGTGAATACTACTCCAGCAGCGGTTCAGAATCCGGATGTTTACTACGGATCAAATGCAGCAACAATTTCAGGTAAGTCGGCAAAAATAACAAGTTCTGCACCAGCTACGGCGTTTGTAGCTGGAGGTCTACCTGGACATTGTTCCTAATTCAGGAACCGGAATGGGCTCACATCATGCTGATTAAAATTATAACTCTGGAGGAAGTAGCACATCAGTTCCAGCAAGTAATTTGGTGAACACGGGAAAAATGGCTATGTTTGTGTCTACAACTGAAGATTATATGGCCCTTGTTTCTACTTTAGTGTCATCTTATTATGGTTTGAGAACTGGGAATGTTAGCAATGCTGAATTGACGAAAGAAGATTATGATCAAGTGGATCCTGATGATTTGGAGTTAATGGATATCAATTGCCAATTTGCCATGCTGGCTAGAAGAGTGAAAAGATGCTTAAAGAAGACCGGTAGAAAAGATTTAAACTCTGGTGGCAGAATTGGCTTTGATAAATCAAAAGTGCGATGCTATAATTGTTCCAATTTTGGTTATTTCGCTCGTGAATGTTCTCAGCCGAAAAAGCAAGAATATCAGAAATTCACTCCCAAATCAAATGTTTCTGGATCCAACAATTCTTCGAGTTCAGGGAGTACTTCTAACTCAAAATCTAATCCTGATTCCACAAAAGCTCTTGTATCTCAAGCTGATAAGACTTATAATTGGGGTACTCAATTCGCTGATTCATCTGCTTTGATGGTTTCACATGTGCAGGATGAAGACACTATGACTGAATCCACTGAAGATGAAGGTGAAGTTCATGGTGAAGCGAATGGTGAAACTTTTGTTGGAATTATAGTTAATGAAGAAGTCTCGGATTCAAGGATTGATCATAATTATGTGTCTGAAGAAAAATTAGCTTTCATGGCTGATTTGTCTGATGAGAAGGTCGAGTCTGATGCTATTCTATTGTTAGAAAAACAAATTAAACTTCTAACTGAGGAGAAAGAAGCGTTGATTCGAGAATGTGAAGCAGCAAAAGCCGAAGCGCTTGATACAGCAAATGATTTCGAAAGCTTATATCAGAAAAGTCTTCCGCTGAAGGAACGATATGAAAAAGCTCAGCAGAATGGTGTAGAAATTGCTGATAAAATGCTTGCACTTCAGAAGGACATGCCGAAAATATCTGATGAAAACTAAAGTTTGAAACAAGAGATCGGTGCACTAAAAAGGAGCAATCTTACTGAATCAGTTGCTTTTATGGCCGATTCCTCTAAGGTAGTTTCATATCCTTTAATGTGTAAGTCTTGTGATGATTTTTCTACTGCTAAGAGTATGCTCTTAGATGAGAAGACAAAGCTTAATGATCTTCTGTCAGTAGCAAAAGCAGATAAGAACATATATAAGGAAAGATGGGAGGGAACAACCAAGGAGTTACTGTCAGTACACGAGCAGTTACGTTTGGAAAAGTTTGATTTTTCAACACAGTCTGAACTGCTTGTGTCTGTACACAAGGATTTGGCTACCAGTCAGAAACTTGTTGTAGATTCGAAAATCGAAGTTTTTGAATTAAAACAAAAATTGGATTCTGTTCAAGTTTCCTCTTCTTTTACAAATTTTCTTTATAAAACTGAAAAGGAAGATGTTTCTGGTAAGCTGAATCAAGTCCCACCTCCTGTGAATATTACACTTGGTCCTTCGTCTGAAATGAAGTTAGATGTCCCTTCTTATGCTGAACAGAACAAATCTGTCAAAACTTCAACTGAAAAATCTATTTTGGATTCAACAGTTGATGAACTTTTCTATGATGTTTCAGATTTTGATATGGTTGATGACTTAGTTTCTGAAACCGATGTTGAATGTTCGTCAACCACTCAGCCCAAAGTTTCTAAGCCAAATCACAAAGATTTAATTTCCAAACATGATTTTTCCACAATAAAATTCGAGCTTAAAAAACTGAGTGTGTTCGAACAAAAACAGATTGCTCGGAGCAAATCTGTTGAAGGTAAGAAAGTCAAGTATGGTGGAGTCGGATTTGAGCCTTCGACAAAATTAAAATCTGTTGAAAAAGGTTCTTCTTCGAAAATTTCAAAACCTACACAAGTCAAGGCTAGAAATCCTACTTTAGACACCAACTGTGACAATTCTGAACCATGGGTGACATATCGATTAAAAGGATCTAATCGGATTTATAGTGACAAGGAGTTTCCTTTGGGTATGGTTAATCTGAATTTAATCGATCAAATTTTTTCGTGCAAATATGATCCTGCTTATGATCCCAAAATGAGAAATGTGCACATTAAGGGGGTAATAGCAATGTAAATGTAATGGACACATTTCATTCTGAATCTGATTCAGGGTTGGTTAACAGAGTGAAAACTTCTGCTCAAAAGTCTTTAAATAAGAAATCATCAAAACCAACTGTTCAAACACCACCAAGAGATTTTTATGATCAAAGACAACCAAATTTCAGAAAATCAAGTCAGTTTTTCAAAAAATCTCAATTTTACAATGACGAAGGATTTTATGATGAATTTGGGTGTGGACCAAATCAACCCGTGTTTGGGAGGGGTCCAAAATGGGTTGATTATGGAGGTCAAAATGAATTTGTTCCAAGGTTTGATGGGCGAAGAAACAAATTTCAGAATTACAGGGATCATCGTTTTTCTAAAAATTCGTATGTTAGAGGTCATATTGGGCATTGTTGACGATTTTTCAGGAAATGTGTCAGGGTATGAGTCATGACATAACGATGAGTTTGTAAATCGTTATGTGCCTAATAGAAAGGGTTTGAAACCCAAGACCCAAAAACGGCTTGTTGAGTCGAAGTGGATGATGACACGAGCGAAAAGGTTGTAATTGATAAAAGAAAATGTTTTAAGTGCAAAGCTCGTGGTCATACATATCGGACGTGCCCGTTGAAGAAACCAAAATCTATCATATCTAACACAGAAAAGTCTAATGATATGTCGGAAGGCTATCAGACTGATACAAAGAAAAAAGTCAGATTTGTGGATGAGCAAGGCAGAGTTCACTCTAATCTTAAATCATTAGAATTTCATAAAAATGATAAGAAACCAGAAAGTGAATTTTCAAAGATTAAATCAATTTTGAAAAACTCTGCAGCTAGCTCCACAGGTTCTTCAACAAATGGGCAGAAACCTAAGGGTTTGTCCACGGCTGGTAATGACTTTGTTGAAGATGACAGTCGACCCAAAGCTTCAAGCTTGGGTTCGTCCCAAAACTAATCTTTTGTTGTAATTTATGCAGGGATCTTCGCGATAACTGATGAATAACATTTGGGTTGTTGATAGCGGAGCATCTCGGCACATGACCGGCGATATTTCTTTGTTGCATGATGTGAAATACTTTGACGGCGGTAAAGTAACATTTGCTGGAAACAAAGGAGGTCAAGTCACCGGCATCGGTAAACTTTCAAATGGTGCTGTCACATTCGACAAGGTTGAATTTATTCAAGAATTAGAGTACAATCTTCTGAGTGTCTCCCAGATTTGTGATAAGCAATTCACGACTGCTTTCACGGGGAGTGAATGTTTAATACTGAAACCTGAATTCAAGATTCTAGATGAGTATGTGGTAATGCGAGCACCAAGATTCTCAAATTGATAAGCAATTCACGACTGCTTTCCCGTTAGAGCTACTTCATATGGATTTGTTTGGTCCAGTGAATCGAGAAAGTATTTCGGGAAATTGGTATTGTCTGGTGGTCACTGATGAATTTTCAAGATTTTCGTGGGTTGATTTTCTGGTCTCTAAGGATGAAACTTCAAGAATTCTCATCAATTTGATTACAACACTTGAATCTTTGTATAAATTGAAAGTACGAAGAATTCGTAGTGATAATGGCACGGAGTTTAAGAATTCAGCCGTGAGGACATTCTGTTTGGAAAAAGGGATTGTGCATGAATTTAGCACCACATACACACCTTAGCAAAACGGCGTTGCAGAAAGAAAGAATCGCATAATTATTGAAACAACACGAACAATGTTGGCTGATGCTTAATTACCTGTTCCTTTTTGGACAGAAGCTGTCAACACTGCGTGTTATGTGCTTAATCGAGTGCTTACTGTGAAGCGTCTTGGAAAGACATGCTATGAATTATTGAAGAATCGTAAGCCGAATCTCGATTATCTTGAGCCTTTTGGGAAAATTTGATGACAAGGCCTTTGAGGGGCTGCTAT
>JBCNJP010013221.1:0-12656 GCA_039602395.1 Deinandra increscens subsp. villosa
TATATATATATATATATACTAGTGGGGTACCCGCGCGTTGCGGCGGGCGATGGTTTATTGCGTGTTGTTTGTCTTCTGTTCGCGTGGTCGGAGACGATGACAATTTACAACGCGATATTCGTTTATGTTAGCGCGATGCGACACATCAACAATTTAAATGCAGTACATGCGTGTTCGACAGCAACGACAATTTACAAGATTCATGACATAGGGTGTAACCCGTGAAATGCTGTTAGGCATTGATCTATAAGACTCTAATGTTTTGGTCTTCAACATTTAATGTCCGAAAAAATGTCACTATCATACCACCGTGGTACTATATAAATACACATTATATTTCTATGAACAAGTTACTAAAAACTATTAAAACATAGAAGAAAGAAAATTAGTTAACTGAAAAAATTAATTTAATATTTTAAAGTACCATATTCTTTAGAATTTTAAGTTGGGGTGAGGACCGAGTCTAATTGGAAAAGCTATTGAAATTAAAGTGTTGTAACCTTGAGGTTACAGGTTCGAGCCTTGTTAAAGACGGGTTAGTGTAAAGTTAGCCCCTTAAGCAAGGATGTAAAAGGTATTGGAATTAAAGTGTTGCACCTCTTAAGGTTACAGGTTTGAGCCTCGTCAAAGACGGGTTAATGTATAATTTAACCCCTTGCAAGCAAGGTTATAAAAGGACTACTTGAAACATGGCACATGAAACAAGAAAATACAAAACGGTCTTCCGGAAGAAAAAAAAGACCAAAATCTTAATCCACAACATTGGCCATAAAAGTAATAAATATTTGGACCTTGAATCCAAGGTGAAATAGAAGTCAATAGCTTAACTAAAATCCAACTAACCAAGTCGCAAACTCATTTTTTGCCACTGATGTTATACAAAATATAGTTCATCAAAATGTAATTACTATATTAGAATAAAAAATACATTGAATTCAAACGAATATCGTCACACATGTTAAACCCAAAACATGCTTTGGGAAAACTACTAAACCTTCTATACCCTTGATATTGCAAATTTACGGCTTCTCTTCCTGCATTAATTTTCTTTTTATCAGCTTTGAACCTTGAACAATCCACATCCTTCTTATGCTTAGCAATGGATAGTGGTGCAACACATGATCCACCACTAACTACAATCTCACCTCCAGGTTCATGGTAAGGGTGGTAACATTTTTAGTGTATAATCTATACATAGTAGTCACCAAACAAACATATCAGTCTTCAATTAAAATTTAATCATTCATTTGCAAGCATGTAAGATAAAAGAAGATCAATGTTCAAAGCGGTCGTATTTAAACATTTATTAACAACCATTTAAGAAAATAAAAGGTTCAAAGCTTCTCTCATTATTTCCAAACTAAAGACATCAAAGTAAAGAGCTTTAAACTGATGGCCCCAACCACGTTTAATTAATATGAACTAATGATTTTGAAAAGAAAATAAAACTACAGGTTGAAAGTTGAAACCGTCAAAAGCAGATCATTAAACCTCCAACCCGGCCAGTCTAGCCAACTCATTCAACCTGGCCGGGTATGATTTTTCATTCCACGAAACTCTAACCAATGGTTCAGCCCTTAATTTTTATCAAAACCAGCTAAACCAGACAGAAAACACCCCCAATCAACTATAGAAATGAACTATAACAGGCAAAATAAACTCATGTTTGATTACCCAGACTTAGATTCAGTTGATGCTCCCGGTGTATCAACCTTTGTTTGTACATTAATCATCAATGTATGTAAATGTTAGATGTATAGTTGTAAAACCGAGAACACACAGTAAAACATGCTTAGAACCTTTGGGTACCATGCCCAACCCAACCGTTTTACTGCTCTAATTTATACCTTTGTAAAACATGCTTAGAACACTTTTTTGGGTCAATAGAATGTATATCTAAAACTAATTCTTAATATTCATTAGGAACCAAACCACTGTGGTGGTTGCAACTGAGGGAGGTGGGCTTACTCAACTTCGATCTATACACATAAATTTCTCTATTTAAAAAAGCACATAATAAAAATCATACTTACCGAATTTTAGCTGCAACAGCTGTAACCACATGTATCATGTTCACTCAGTAAGCTAACAAGCCCAAAGTCAGCTACCTAGATGAATAAAAATGCATTCAGTAAATTATATAAACAATAATATACAATACGTTCTGTTTATAGAGAAAAAAATCCTTTCTAACAGAAATTTATAAACCAGGCCATATGTATTGCGTTTCTTATTATGAGGAACCATACAAAGTTTCAACAATCAGGCAACAGTAATTCAAAATAAAAAAATAAAAAACAACTACCTGATCTCAGTCAGTGTTATATTGACTCAAAGTCAAAACGAAAAATTGATGGCCAGTTAACATGATGAGGATCTGTACCTGTCCTGTAACCAAAGAATCTAGCTGAATTTGGGTTTTAAAATTGATTTTAATCCTGTGGAAATACATATGCAGCGAGATTCAGCTAGGGAAAGATAAGAGCATCGACAAGTTCTATTTTATTTACTACATGTATTACCTGGATTCAATGACACACACATCACCAAGCCCCGCGAGGAAAAAACATGAGCCATGATATCTACAAATCTGTGTACGTAAATAACAAAGTCAAGATGATACCTTTAATAAATATTGCATTATTTGCTCATTTAGCAAGTTTCATGTTTAAAATGTCTATTAACACGTTGTCACCATTACTCTAAAACTATTTCCATTGTCACCATTAACTCTAAATACCATTTTATCATTAACTCTAAATACCAACGTTATCAATTATGTTTTAAAGGCTTTTTCAGAAATAAACTCAAAGTCTTGGAAATTAGAACCTAATAAGCATCTTCATACGTTGTGGCTACAGGCTGAAGTTCATCATCTACACCATACTTCTCAAGATCTTCCAAAGTTGCATCTGGGTTCGTCCTCAAAAGTTCTACTACCTTGTTGATTTGCTGAGCACTCATCTGGAGAGCACGCAGCTGCTCTGTTTCAGAGCAAACCTACATGAAACATACTATTCAATGGAATAAGCCAAAATTATTACAAAACTGCATTGTAAAAGAGAGAAAACTTGAAGCATGGTCAACTACAGAAATAAACTTTATTAGTTAATTTGATCTGCCCACAATTAGTAACATCAATAAAAGTGATAAAAGAAAAATAGAATCATGAAGCCACCTACTACCCATTACCAATGCCATGTCCTATGCACCACTATTGGCTTCTTCCCAAACCAATTTCCATGAAACATAACTAAGTACTAATCCAAAGAAAGGCTGGTTCATCAGAGCCCAAAATCCAGATAAGGAATCATACAGAATTTAAATATAAAAACAAACATATTCGAACATAAAGTCAAGCAACAATCACTTAAGATAACATCTCATTAATACACCGCTCAAGACTTTAAGATAACATCTAAAAGTCAAGCAATAGTCACTCAACAATCAGATATACTACACATACACCGACGACCATGCATCAAAATTAATACAATTTGAAAAGACACAGAATAAACAATCAAAACAAACAGGTCACATGTTTACTATTCAAATGAAAATAATAGTGCCCTTGCAAATACAGCAAACTATGTAAAGAGTCCCCTAACCTGCAATTGAAGAACAAGAAAAAATAAATAAGGATGCAAAGCATGAGTGCGAACCACGTCTAGTCGTCCACCTGATCGAGCAAAAAAACCGATTCAATTCAACAAGACCATCAAAACACATATCATGGTCACCTAAACTGGAAGCAGAGATAAGGAAGTTTGCTAGAAGCAAGCCCCCTTCTAAATGGAATGTAAGATCAATAATTGAATATAATAACATCAGTGGATCTTCAAAAACAGGAATTTTAAGAAAAGTAACATCAACCTTAGAACATTGCTAGAAGCAACCTTAGAATGATGATCTTAAGTGTGGTGAAGCTGATTATAGTAAGACAACCCATGGGCTGCAAACTGCTGTGAAGAACATGGTGATGTACCTAAACGACAATTCTTCGTTCCCAATGCCACCACAATCATCCTCCACCACTATGTATAGCAATTTGGCCACCTCCATCGTATCGCGTCTCTTCTCAATCTGTTCAAACCCAACATGTAAAATCAAGATTTGGACAACATTTAAATCAAATAACCAGAGACTATCGATTTTGAAAAAGAGTCTTACAGGAATGATAAACCTTCACAATCAATAACAATGTAATAGGTATCTGCTGCAGATTCGTTCAGCTTGACCTTCCAATCTGAGAGCCAAAAAATGAACAACGATATCAAGAATTGATGAAATCGAACACAAAATCAAGAACCGCAATCAAAGAAACAGTTATGAAAAACAAATTCAAACTTGAAGGACTGTAAATCATCCTCAATATAAATCAGACTTTCAAAAATAAGTCTATATTATCGAATTTCACTATAAAAAAATTAACATAAGAAATTTCAATCACCAATTTAACTACAAGGAAGAAATACAAATACAAAGCAACTGGGATTGAATGTACCCCAAAACAACGATAACCTGATTCTCAGTGAGGAGCTTCGAAACTGTATTTCAAAACGATATCCGATTCTCAATTCAATATAAATCAGACTTTCAAAACCAAAAACATAAATTAGAACATAATTTACCTCTGATTTTAGCAGATGGAGATGGAGATGGAGCTTTGAATTTATAAACTCTTGTAATAGAGGGCGCTTCCAATTTGAATTGAGTCGGGTCTGCCAAGCGGTCCAATTGAATAGCAAATGGGGTAATCGAGATGATAGGGCATGAGATTGCCTAACCGATGGGGAGAGAGACGGCTGAGACAAATGATGATGCTACTATCGAGAGGCGGAAAAGGGGATTGTACCTGCTCCTTATCTCTTTAGCCGAAGAAGATGAAGAGTAAACGTCTGGATAATCGATAATCGATGGCCAATGGAAGGGAGAGAGGGAGGAGAAGCGGTGTTTTCAAAGGCGGCCGTGGATCGATTCGAGGAGAGGCTACAATCGGCGGGTTACCAGGCGTGCCTTACATGTTAAATTCCTCATCTAACCCTATTTTTTGAACGGCAGGTTATTGTGAAAGATCGAGTGTTTAAGAAGGGTTTACTTTTCATGCTTTAAACACTTGTACATTTTGCATAAATGCTTGTACGCGTCTTAAGGATTCAGCATTTTTCATGACCAAAATGCCCTTTAGGGCAATATGTATTATATATAGTAATAGATTATAGAGTGAAACCCTCTCTAACCTTAAAAACCCTGCGTTTACATATGTAAACAAAAAAAAATTAATTTTATTATTGAGATGGATTCTACATTCAATATTATTAGTTTTGGTAAAAAAAAATAACAAAAAGGCGTCTAGTGGATTTTTTATTTTTATTTTTTTCCCCTTGCAATTGTTGAGTAAAGGGTAATATGGGAATAAAAAACTCACCTCTACAAGCCTATGTTCTACATGCCAATTACATCAAGCACCCTATTCTACCAACTTCTTCCATTTCAAACATTTTCGAAGATTTTCTTTCGATTTTCTTTAATCTTCTATCATCCATGTCCTTACAATTCTCATCCTTCTTCTTCACCCCCTTTGTAAAATTCGCTGAAATCGTCCTTTTCATTTCCTTTCTCCAACACTTAACCGTCGTCATTCTTCTCTCTAAACCCTGCTTCATCCACATTATTTTCTTTTCTCCGCTCCTCTCCCACCCCCTTCAGTCGTCATCTTCCTAAACCTTAGATTCATTTTTTTTTTGCAACAGCAAACACTTGTCGCCGCTCTGATGTAGTGTTCTAAACCCCTAATTTGTGTTCTAAACCCTACATTAGTAGCAAACACTCGTCGCCTCCACGATGAAGCCCTTAGACGGCTCACTTGAAGTCAAGTCGAAGGATTCCATTCTTGTTTCAACCAACAATCAGAGGTACATTTTCTTTTTCTATTGTTGTATTTTTTTTTTTTTTTGGAAAATTGGATTTAAATAATCCCAAGTTTTACATATTGGCCGGCAATAATCCCACATTTTAAAATCCTTTCCAATAGTCCCAACTTTCACCCAATTTTTTTTTAGTGGACCTGACGTTAACTTTATTAACACCGTTAGATAGATGCTGATGTGGCATGCTGACATGTACTTTTTTATTTTATTTTTATTCTTTATTCCACGTCATTTCCAAATCACTTATTCCTTTTATTATTACTTAAAAAATTGTTTAATTCCTTCCTTGCCTAAATATAACGTCGAGCTCTGAAACAACTTCCATCTCTGAAACAACTTGATTAATTTTGCATCGCCCAAAAATCGCTAAATTAATCTTTGAAACTACTTGATTAATTTTGTAGAGCCATACCTCATCAAAATTTGTAAAAACCATATAGAAAATGAACGAGGGAACTCACAAACAAGTTGATTAATTTTGATTAATTTAAGGGGGCTACGACAATCTAAACAGAGAGAGGGGAAGTGAGACACGAGAAGGAGATCGAGAGAAGAAGGAGGGAGCCGGCTATGTCCAGCGACCGTCCGGCCGAACCACCACGACCTAGCAACGACGGCGGTTCCGATCGTCTTCTTCCCTTCTCCTTTGGCTAAATCGTGACCCGTGGTGTTCGTTCCTCATCGCGAACAGTTTCAACCAAGTGGCTACAGCCGCGAGACGGCTTAGGTTCCGTCGTAGAGGGCGGCACACTGCTGCTTCGACGTGTTTTATGTCACTCCGGTGACTACAGCAGTGGTAAGGTTCGGATATGGTCTGATTTGCCATATTTCTTTTAATTTTGAGCTCGTTAACCTACTTTAAAGCTCCGATCTGCACATCGCAATCATGCGATTTTAGGTCAGGAGGAGGAAGGAGTTGAGTCAGTTTAGGATTTGGAGAGGGAAGCGATAAGCATTTTAGGGATTTAATAAGGGCTTTTTTTTGTTTAAAATGCCATGTGGAAACAGGATTTAAAAAAAAATTTATTACATGTCATCTTGCCACGTCAGCATATATTTAACGGTGTTAAAAAAAATAACAGCGGGTCCATTAGAAAAAAATTGGATGAAAGTTGGGACTAGTGGAAATGATTTTGAAATGTGGGATTATTGTCGGCCAATAGGTAAAACTTGGGATTATTTAAATCCAATTTTCCTTTTTTTTTTTGCATCAAATTTTTCTAATTGTTTATTTTCATTATCACAGTATTCAGAAAAAAACTCATTTGTGGTTATCCCCTATGATTTTGTTATTTCGGTCTTCCCTATTTACACCCACCTCATATAGAATTCACCCAACATCACATGAATCATCCTGCTAAGATATCAATTACCGATCCTTATGCCTCTAAAGGTAAATAAATCCCTTAAATCTACACTCATATGCCTTTATTAGGGGGTTTTTAGTGTTCTGTCTGTCTGGTTTTTGTTATGTTAATGTCAACTTGATTTGTTAACAAAATGAATTATATTTGTTTCGTTAAACGAGTAACATACGTAAAGCAACTGAATTTTTGGAAATTGGTCTCTTATTTGTTTACTTGTTTCATTAAAAGAGTAACATATGTAATGCAATCGAATTAATATACAGGTCTCTTGATATATGTTTCATCACATGAGTAACATATATGTAACTCAATCGAATTATTATGTATGGGCCTTTTGATATATATAACATACTAGTTTTTGATACCCGTGCAACGCACGGGTGGATTTTAAAAAATCCGAATCCAAAATTTAAAATATTATAATACATGTAATTCGATAATTGGAATTAAAGAAAAAAACAAACGTTCAACAATATAAAAAAGTTACAAACTTGAAAATACGGACTTATAAACATGTCATTTTTTCCTATTAGTAAACTTACAATCAACAACAAAAGCAACACAGTTTCAACACACCTGAACACAAAACCAAAACATAAAATTCAACATTAGTATACCAAATCAACAAAACATTGAAATATATCCCTTCTTAAAATCAACTTAAGAAAACAAAAACGCAGGCTTAACATCTAATATATATAAAAAGATAAACTGAACCTGATGCAACATAAAATATTTATAAAACCACTTAATTTACCAATGTACAACCATTTATTTTTGTTTGACTAAAAGAACATATACAATACTCATGTTTTTTACATAAAAAAAATCATGAAACAGGGTAATGCTATTTAAATGACAAACAAAGATTAAAAGTAGAAACAAAGATGTAATTGAGTTGACATTCTAATCTACAAAGTTTTGATTTAAATGTATATTTGTGTTTGACATAGAGCAGCTTTTAAGAGAAAATATATCATGTTTATATAACTTATATAGTGGTGTAATAGCATATAAAATTAATTCCCATGATGCACTTGCAAATCCTATGAAGTTGATTATAGAGAATATAAGCACAGGAGATGGGTAACTCTAATGGGCACAAGTTATATGTGTCAATTCAGACTTCATCAAACTACTCATGTAATTTTGATTACAGTTATCATTTTTAATTCTATCACATTCACAATATAGGTTTTATCATTTTTAAAGTATAAGCACACCAGTTGGGTAACCCTTTTAATGGGTAACCCTAACGGGTCAGGTTATATGGGCGAATTTAGACATAGTCATGTTTAACTTATCTTATATATAAGGGGGTCAGGATTATTTACCCTTTTTTCCATTTCTCTTGCAATGTCTATGTTTGGATAAATAGAAGCCTTTGTTGTTGAGCTAGACTATAGTTGCAAAGTTGAACAATGAGCAAATAATTTGTAGAAAATAAAACAAATGTCTAATTGCATAAACACTTAGAAAATCATGTTAGAAGGATATAAATTGATGTCTGATTGCATAAAGACTCAGAAAATCATGTTAGAAGGATATAAAGTTGATGGTGTAAACTAAATAGTTTTTTTGGTTAATATTCTTGAAGCAGATTTCAAATATATAATTAAAAAAATAAATGAGGGAGTTCAATCACCAAATTTAGTGTGCACTGAACTGTGAACGGAATATTTTAGTTGTTTGTTTTACGTTGTTCACTGGGCTGTCAATTATACCTCTCATCAAGGATAGTAATTTTGAGCAAGTTCTTTTTGCCTTTTTTTATGACATCGGATGTACGCTCAGCTCGACCTAGGTAACCTGCATCCAGTTTATGTTTTTAATAGTAATTGTCATGAACACAACTTTATGAAGCAAATTCCAAAGAAGGACTAACAATGTGTCTATATTAAAACAAAACAAACCGGTAGGATAGAAAACAATTAACTCCATAATGTTTTAGTCTAATTTTTTTGAATGAAAAAATGTAAGAGGTCAAAGGCATCTAAATACACCTCTGAATAAGAAACTATTTTTATATGTATATACATTCTGCCTACCAAAAAAGAGAACCAAATTTTTTGGTTACAAATGGCTACATAATATATATATAAAACTTATACATAAATTAAAAATGTAGTTCTACAAAATAAAAATCATCAAACAATGCTAAGTTATTGCATATTTTTTTATGTCTACTGATGTAGGTTGTAGATTGGGTCAAGTAAGATTCATTTGTGCTTTATTCCTATGTCCACCGCACGTTGTGTCAAATTGCATATTTGGTTAAGGCAATCAAATGTTATTGGTTCAGAGTTGGTTAAGGAATATGCTACAGTTTTTGAAAACACAATTTCACAGCAGAAACTAACTAAGAGCTACACATAAGAATTAAACATATACCTTTCAATCCCCTGTGTTAATAATTTTTGTTCATATAATAGTATAGATAATACCATCAAAACACTCAAAAAAATACCATCAAATCATTGAATTAAATTATTTAAAATGGAATCTTAACCTATTGTAATAAAAAGAAGTCCAATTTGACACAACTTTTTGTAGTAATAGAAGAAATTGATGCATACCTTGAGCTGGTTGCATAGGACAGCACCTTAATGACTTTTAGGTTTAATATTTTGTAGTGGCTTTATTTGAAGACCCACTGTTGGTGTCCTCACACTACAAAAGAAGAACAAAGCATAAATAGATGGTGAAAACATCAAGCCAAATCACACCAAGAACAAATGTAGGCATCTCAAATTTATGCAAATGTAGGCATTTATTAGTTTAATGGGTTAATTAAAAAATCATGAAAAAGAGGAATGGATAATTAACATTGTGAATCATGGTTTAAATAGCACCATTGTGAGAAACAAAATCTAAAACTGATGAGGACAAAACTGATGAGGATTGTTATGAAAAAAAGTTCGACCACTCAAATTATAAATCGGTAATGAAAAATTCAAGTACTGAAGTATATTTTCATTATCAAGAAAGCTTAAATCCATAGATATACACAATAACTCATTCAACAAATGTCCCTTTAAGAAAACCTACAAACGCAATTTGCAAAACAAAAACCACCTAAATTTGGAAACAATAAATCGCACATAGATGAACCCTAATTTCTGGGTTTCTTTCAGGTGATCTTCGTTGAACCAATCACCACCAAAATGGCCGTCTTCCACCTCTGAATAATTAAAAAATGGCCAGAGTGGTGGATAAATGATAGTTCCCTGCATTTTAATTTTATAAACAAAGTTTTCAACAGAAGGTTATTATTAAAAAACGATGATGAAATCCGAACTGAATAGTCAAAAAAATTGCGTTAAATCAGTTTTCGGTATAGGATTTGCGATCTTGAAGAATATATAACTTACCTGGAATTGATCTAAGTGGAACGATGATACTCAAGCAACAATTCTTCGTTGATGATTCGAAATATATAACTTACCTGGAATTGATCTAAGTGGAACGATGATACTTAAGCAGCAATTCTTCGTTGATGGTTCGAATGATCGGAGGAGACGAATCGCCAGGGAGAAAATATTTATTAGCGAATGAAATGAATGAACCCAATTAGGGTTTTTAGATTAAGAGAAGCGAAGAATGGGTCGGGTATTGTGAACAGATCCACGATTTTCTAAAGGGTTTCAATTGAGCGGGAAAACCATTGAAAGGAGTGTTGTGGTGATGCCACGTGGTCACCCATCTTTTCATATATATATTATATAGAATAGATATAGATATAGAAGATATAGAAGATAGATAAGATGTAACAGGAGACCTTTATGTAACAATATGAGCTGTGTTTAAAATAATCTTATCTTAATCTTATCTTATCTTAACTATATAATAAAAAAAAAGATTGTCCCAAAATTTTGGGCACAAAAATGCCACTTGTCCTCATATTTCACCTCAACAAATTTTTCCCGCCTATTTTGCCTACCTTATAATAAAATAGAATTACATATATACCCTTATTGTCATTTTTAATTACATATATCACCTTCTTTAATAATTTTTAGTTAATGACTAATATTCCCTTTCTAAAAATAATTTTCATCCTTTTTGATCTCAATCATCTTCATTCTTCAATATATCTTTCTTCTTCAAAAGGCATCAAGCCCATCACGAGAATAAAAAAGTAAGATTAATGCCACTTAGATTGAAGATTAAAGTAGAAAACCAATCACTAAAAATAAAATCAAAGTTTAAAACAAAAACTGCTTGAGTTTCTCCACATCAATTCATCTTTCCCAAATTAAAAAGTACGATCAAATCAATTTCACTGATTTTTTTAAACTTCAACCGTGCGATGCACGAATTTAAAAAACTAGTTAATATATATAACATATGTTACAGGAGACATCTATATATTACATACCTTGCCATTTTATATTCATATGACATATACATTTTATTTTTATTTTTCCAGTGATCGATGGCTCTAAACCTCATGTAGATCTTAACTCGGATCCTTTGAATGGTAACATACGTTGTAAAAATATATTTATTTGTTACATTATTTTTCCTTTTGATTCTATTGAATTTCCTTTTTCCTTTATCCAAAATTTTCATAGGTTCTGATGATGCTAAATCCAAAAATTTAAAATCTCTTGATGTATCATCATTACACATCCGTCATCTTCTAAAGGTAAATCATATTCCCAAATATAAGTTATATGTTATTTAATTTCTTTCAATTTTTTATCAATTCGGAAATTTTTGTTACTAACATATGTAACATGATACAGGCATGTTATATGTATTGCCACATTCTTTATTGAATACTATATTTCATTTTTTGAATTTTATCTTAATTCACACTTTTCTTTTTAACTAGAGAGAACTCTGATTTGCGTCCCTGTGCTTTTCAATTCTTAACGGTTTGAGTCCAAAATCTAATTTTTTAACAAATATGGTCTGCACTTTTATTTTCCACTCTAGTTGAGTCCCTGGCACTAATAGGGTTAAATTTTTCTGTTAACTCCAAGGGCATATTAGTCATTTTCTTTTTGTAAAGAAAAAGAAAAGGAAAAAAAAAGTTTAAATCATGTCTCCCGTTTTTCTAGTGAGTTCGCCACCGCCGACCTCCCAAACTCGCCGGAAACCTTCAAAAATCATCCAAAACGCTTGTTTTAACCGTCATTTACTTAAGAAACGTTCACCCCATCCTTCAAATCATCATTACAATCGGAAAACCGTCGTTTAATTCGCGTTTAATCGCGATTAAAATCATTAAAACTCAAGCCCGTTCGTACCATCAATGCCACTATTAAATGTTTCTAACCGCAAATCCAACACTATAAATCGTCCCACAGTCGTTCACATTCGATTCTGCACATAAAACCCACTGGAAAACTGT
>JBCNJP010013222.1:0-12656 GCA_039602395.1 Deinandra increscens subsp. villosa
CTTATGACATGCTTTGGCCTAATAAGCTAAGGCACTCTCGCCACGATGTCCTAGGTAATGCTTACCTATATAGACACCCTGACTACCGGTGCTTTCACCATTCCAGTTACTACATGTCCGTTACTAAGGAACCTAACCCTGACGAGATTTAGAAAAAAAATCAAATAGAATCAAATCCCTAAAATGGAACGTAAGGCACCATTACTGAGGAAAAGGCTAGGAATCCTAAAATCGAGTGCTTGATGTGTGATAAGTGTTAGACTTGAAGTACTTCCTAACTAAGGTAAAACAAGACATGAAAAGGGCAATCTCTAAACGAAGCATGCAATACACGAGGTTCTCGTGTTTGGACACCTAAGGCAATAGTCTAGGTCATTCCATTTCTAATAATCTAGTTCCCTATAGCCATGGCTCTGATACCAATCTGTCACACCCCAACCGACGGCGGAAACGTCGGGGCATGATTAGATTACCCATAAGCTCATGACAACTAACTTAGTGATAATAGTTGATAAATAATGAATTTCTTTCGTTGATGACATTGAAAATAAAACAATACACCACATATTGATAACAAATACGATTTCTTTATTTAAACTAGGTCCAAAAGCCCTATGTGATAGCATCTTGAAACATTAACATCATAGCCTGCAACATGTATAAAATAAAGGGGGTCAATTATAAATAGTTGGTGAGTAACCACAAGTTTGATACATAACATATATTTGAAAAACATGCGTTACGTGTCATGTGATAGAATAAGTGAAATATAACATGCTAGAAGATATTGACAACATGAAAAACTAGGCATAACCAAAATTGCTAGTGTAAAATGACAACATGAAAGACTAGGCATAAACAAACCTCAATAACATATGATAGATTCCCTAACCCGCAGGTTGGACTATATGAAATAATGAAATAGACTCCAAACACCCAACGCCGAACCGGTCAAGTTGAGTGGGTTGTCAACCGATAGATCTATCTTTGTTACCCCAGGCCTTACGTTAATGTTTATGCTAAATGAAAGACATGACAACCATGACATACTTGACATCCAATGAAAACATGAAAACCTTTGAAATTCACATATTGACAAATCATGCTAGAAGCCACATAACACATAATTCACACATAGATCACATACGCATGGTAATTGATAAACTTGAAAGATAACACTTTGAAATAGGATACATGTTGCAACCCCAAAAATGAGAAAATGAGAAAAGGGGCACGGATTACTCACTTGGATTAGAAGTTAAGTCCATGAAGCAAAAAGTGAAAATGAAAGGATTAGTCCCGGAGATTCATCCTAAAATAATAGAAGGGGACAATATGAATATTGGCATATGGGATTCTAAGCTCTTATGCATTCGGGGAATGGGTTTTAATGTTATAAACTGAAGTTTGAAAAATGGTAACTTTTACGAGTAACAATACCTTAAACGTTACTAGACATGCTTTGGCCTAATAGGTTATGACACTCTCATCGGGGCATCCAATTAAGTATCCAGGTCCGACTATGGGATTTATGCGAACACTTATCCTTTTGACAGAGACCCCAACTACCGGTGTTTTCACCCTTCCAGTTACTACATGTCATTCGCGTCTCAAGTACCATCACTAAATATGTTGTTAAACAGAGATCGATTTCTAATCTATTTGAAATTCTAAAAAATGAGTTTATGTTCAAAACCTGAATTACATAGTAGAATGATTAAGAATTAGTTAATTGTTGATTTGTGAAGAACAAGCCTTAATCCCCAATCTTTTCATGCATAAAAACAGACTTTTAGATTAGAAGAATATAGATGAAATTGGACATGATAGTTTAGACTCGTTGGGCCTAACGAGCCTCTACAAGGGCTACAGTAAGCCTAAATCGGCCTAAGCAAGGAAACACGTCCTAATGACGTGCCTTTGCAAAGCTAGGCCGTCCTAAGGACGAGCCTTAACAATGCTAGGCGTTCTAAGAACGAGCCTTAGCAAGGCTACCTAAACGAGCCTAAAGCACTTAACTAAGAACCTAAATTAAACTAATTCAACTAATAAAGCGATAAATAAACGAATAACGAAAGGAAAGAAAAAATGAAACAAAGAAAGAAAAAGAAGAAGAATTAGCTCAAAGAAGCTTTTTAAACGAGACGAGCTTAAAGGGCAGCACCTCCTCGCCGAGAGCATAAAAAACTACTAAGCACGACACCCGAAGGGGTATTGTACTTATGGAACCACCAAAATTTGGTTATTCCACTTGTTTATACTCAAACTAGGAGTTGGAAACTATAAGGGACCTAAAAGAGATATTTATAGGTGTATAAGGAATGAAATTTTCGCTGGTGGGGCAATGTGGGACGAAATTCGCGACTAGCAACTCACCAACAAACATCAAAATTGTTTTTGCGATTCCCACTTCGTTATAACTCGGTTTCGCACGCGGTTTTCGCCCACGTTCATCATTTTCAGAGTATTATCATATGGAATAGAGTAATCCAACATCCATGATGTTGAGAATTAGGCTTAAACCTTGGATCTTGATGTTGGTTGAGTTTCTGAGTTTTTGAAACATACGGATGTTACACCAGACACTCTAATCCGGCCTCAGTGACCGCTCTGTCACTGCTGGTGACTTACACGCGTCAAGCGCCGTTTTCCGTTTCCGTTCACACACACCACATAGAAACATCTAAATAAACTTTCTGACAAATATAAACGTCCGTGTTAATATAACCATTATCAAAATCACTTGAACCAACATATTTATATTAACGTTCAGTTATTCGGCACGTTTATCGATTAAACAACAAACTTTACCGGTTATACCGAAGTCAGCTTTTATCGCTCCACAACATTTCCAATTGCATAACAATCACCCAGAATACTTCTGACAACTTATCCAGACATCAGTTATATATGAATTGGGCCTTTGCTGGGCCGCAATCTCTAAATGGGCCTAACGGGCCTAACTGGGCTCAACAGTCCAGTTCATTGATCGGAAAAATTTCCCTCCGATTTACCGGAATTAACCAGGTGTTACATCCTCCCCTCCTTAAAGGAATTTCATCCCGAAATTCGCCTCACCAACCAGGACGGAGAGTAACTATACAAATGTGGATCACATCATGTAGGATGTTATCCAAGGGACATCTATATCTTTGGGGCTACCACGTAACCCTGATGCCTACCGTGGTATCCAACCAAATGAATTATCTCCTTTGATCAGCAAACTTTTCTCATCACCCAACTTGGTGAAAAATAGGAAGTCATGTTCCTGTTGCTGTGATAAGTCATGGATAGGACAAGTCCAATCCCACTATCAGATTCTCCGAAGGGGAAGTTGGGGGTTTTCTACTAGAACCAAACACAACCAAATGCCCTTCTTCAAGGGATTTATACCGAATGCCCTCCGTGAGGGACTTACATCCAACGTGATGAATCTGTCACAAACTCACGGTTCTAGCAGACACAATCCCTATATGCGTCCTAACGCAAAGGTCACAACTATCACTTAAGGGGCCTAACTTAGTTCTAACATATAAGTTGTGTAGCACAAATAAACAACAGTCACACATAATTTCAACACATCAAAACATCATAGCTGGTTCCATGTCGTACGAACCATCGAGTCAAATTCGCAACATCTTGGTCACAACAACTCAACATCCTACCAGGGCGACGTGCGTTCGTTTCGGGCCGTTCCAACAATACGAACCTAAGAAGCACACAGCTCCAGAGGTGTTCCAACAAAACAGACTCACGAAGCACACGGCTTTGGATCTGTCCCAACAAAGCAGACACACAAAGCACACAGCTTCGGGTTTGTCCCAACAAGAAAAAACGGACACACAAAGCATACAGCTTCGGATCTGTCCTAACAAGACAAAGCGGACCCCCGAAACTAGGTGACGTCATTTTAAAGCAGTGGCCGCACCCTGAGCCATAGAAATCCAACAGTCCTATTGACTACATGTCAATATGATGGACTCATCAATTCAATTTGATCTATCATTAATTCCCAAGGATGCTTGAAGTACTCGCCACTGATCTATACCATCAATAGCTACCTAAAGAAGCCTTCCACAATTTCAATGTTCTACTACAAGCCAACCGGCTCCAAGGATATAGATCCTTACTCCACAAAAGACAAAGCACGTTGCTCTTAAATAACTGATTACGTTCATAAGAGACTGGAGAGATCAACAGGCTACTCGTGGAACACAACATCACTATACAGCATACAGGCCATACTCACAAGATTACCACATACTCACAAGATTAGCAAGTCTTTTTCCGATCGGTCGAGCAATATGAGTGCCTATAACAAGGCAACTTTACATCTCTCCCCTCCTTCGCGTAATGCGAAGGTCTACAATATTTTATGTCGTGTGTCGATTCCCATATTTTGCGTTACTTGAAGATCACTAATTTTATAACAATTTATGCATCACAACACCCAGCATAATAGGCCTCAAAGTTATTCCCAAAATAATCCAAATTAACAAGTATATCTCGCAATTTTTCAAAGCTACTCATAGCTATCTCCAATAACAAAAGTTATGTTTACAGCTTGTCAACCACATGAACCATAAGTTCAATTCGATCCACCAAACCATATATCCTGAGGGATACTCGAAGCACTTTTCCCAAAAGTCTTTGTCATCCCTAAATTGGATCAATTAGAATCCTTAAACATTGGTTGCCTTTCACTGATCAGAGTGCGTACTCAACGGTATTCCTTGCAACCCTATTTCCAAAACCAACAATTCGTTACCTTACACTTTCAAAGTGTCACCTATAATCTTCTTTAACGTGTGTCAAAATTCCAAGGTAAATGTCCTCATGAAGTATTGCGTTACTCCTAATCAGTTTCCACAAATCACGATCCATCTTAACCCTTATTCACCAAATTCCACCCTAAAATTCTGAACCACCAAAGGGTCTCAACATTCCAGTCTAAGCCAGTACGTCTTCAGTTTTGTTGCAAGGTTCAATCCTATTCTAGAATATCCAAAATCTCTATGTGTTCCACTACGCACTTAGTTGGATTAATGCATCATCACAACTATATCAAGTCTTCTTTCACATAAAATAATCCACCAATATGTCTTCAGACCACACTCATAACCATCGCGGTTATATTCGATTCATCCTACTTGATGATGCATTCTTGCCATACTTTAGGCGACTATCTTGCCTTTACTTGGCAGTTTAATCAACTTAATACATTTTCAACTTAGCACAATTGACAGCACATCAATCACCACACACGTGTGGTCTCCACGCCTACTATCCACACCTACCCGGTTCAAGTGCCATAAACCATTATGCCAAAAGTGCTTATATATAGGGCTTACCGTAGCTATCCCACCACACCTTGGACACGACGCTAAATGCATCATTACCTGGCACGTGCATGTCCACATATTCGCGTTTCAACCTTTGATCCACTACCTTTCAGTAGTGTATAAACATTACTCGCACATTTTAAACACATACTTATATTGGTACTTTCGAGTACGTCCACTGTTCTTACCTAACCTTGCATAACTCTATGCGTTGCCAAACCCAACATACGGTTACACCAAAAACCTTTCTTTACCGTTTCAGGTAAAACTCAAACATTTGCCATCCTTAGGTCTTGCTCTGTAGCAATTCTACTACTAGACCTTACTATCCCGCACCAGGACTCATCATCTGAATCGCTGAACGAATCGACATCAAGATGTCTCATGAAAAATTAAATCTTTCATGACAATCACTGTCTAGTCACTTAAACCTCATCGGGTGAAGCAACAGATTTAAGTAGGATAATTCTAATCATGGATGATCCACGTCTCCGTCGAGGAAACTAGCTAAATGGTTATCAATACCTAATAGCTCTAGGATTCTCCCCCATATTTAGAATATGAGCATAATAATAGAGAACGCACGAAGTTAACGTCACATCTCATCACTTGAGATTACGTGACAATTACTTGTGTGAAAATTTTCCCAAAATGATCAAATGACTTACTTGTCTCAGCTTCCAATCCTCCGCACTTTAACGGTTACTCACCCAAGTATGGAGACGGTACGAACCAGAATACAGTACATTAGGATAGAAAGCAGAGTACTTTCACCGATGGTGCGACCTCTGCTGAATTATATTAGCAAGACCAACCACGAATGGTCGTGCGGCAAATGAAGATTTAATCAACTATACAAAGTTGATTGAACAAAGTGATCAGATCACGAGTCGGGAATGATCTGAATGTAAGATTGTTACACAAGAGAGGTTTGAAATGAGCTAGAATATATATGATCGACTGCATCGAAGAGAAGAGGAATAAGAAAAGAAGAAGAATTTGTCGTCGTCTGTTGCTGTTCCACGCCTTGTTTCCGTTTAGCACGATTTGTTAACTCCTTCGCTACGCCGCGTTGAGTAGAAACAGGTATCATCGTCATGTCGTTGTTAGAGGTCTTCCGTTAAGCTCCGTTATATCTTCAAAATCTTCATTATATTAGTCTTGATGGTCTTGACCTTCATTTGCAATCTAATTCGTCTAACTGCTCGTAGCCAATTCGCTGAGAGTCTCCAGTTAAGCTATTCCCCCCACTTTAGAAAAAATTATCCAAGGAGGGTATGTTAAGCCTTTCTTCAACTTGGAACATGCGAGAAAAGATTCAAACACATGAATCTGGAACTTAACACCAACATAATTCAACATCGCATATACTTATGACACATCACTTTGCCAAAACCCCTTTTTAATCAGGCATAACACCCTATTCCAATTGTGGTTGTCCTTCCGACATCCATCTCAGCCAATAACAAACAATGATACATCTAGAGGTGACTTACATCACCTCGAGGCACATAACAAATTCACAACAAAGCAGTCAATCAAAGCAAACCCTACTGTGTCAAACTACAGTGCATAAGAAACTTAATAAGGCCATTCCTATGTACTATCGCCAGCACCAAATGTGAATTTATACACAGCAGCATGCAAGTAGTCATATAATACAGTTATAACACATAGGCACACATAAAGCAAATATCATCAATCATGAAATAATTGAATCCCTAAAATACGAGTTCAAAAATTTACTCAACTGGGCTTTAACTATTAACTATCCTGTTTTTTTTCTAACCCTGGTCATAGTCTTTGCAGCTGGTCATGCATCCCATACTACATGACTGTCTAGGTGACTTGACCAATCGGGTACACCAAAAGTTATGTCATAGGGGAAACATTACCCTAAATGACAATACTCTTAGCATTAATCGATTTAGTGGGGTTCACTAATGCCTTCGCACATCTGTGGGCTCAGTAGTTAGGTTGATTAAGTCTAACCCCTGCCGACCTTGTGCGAATTCGTAGTAGCCGCCCACATGACCTAAAAATGCCTCGAGCATTGCCAAAGGTACTAAACCACAAGCATACCACGCAACTCACACCGGTGCCAATGTGTCTTATGCTAGCTAAGCACAAACAAGGACCTCTAAAGACTATCAGCATCTATATGTTTGGTAGGGTTCATCAAATCTAGTGCACTTGTGGGTACGGGTGACAGTTTGCGAGGCTGAAACCCGCACCGACCTTACACTAATCTTTGATCGATGCCTAGCACACAGATATCTGCCTAAGTCTCGCAACGTCCACTTACTAGGTTCAAGCTTAGGGGTTTCTATCTGAACACCTAATCTGCTGAAACCTTGGGCTCTGATACCAACCTGTCACACCCCACTCCGTGGCCGCCACCGCGGGGAGGGTGTGGGACCGGCTGCCCGTATCAGAACACGCGGAAGCAAACAGATACCTTATCTTAGAACGAGCTGACCAGTCCGAACAATGAAACGACCGGACATACCCAAGCGTCAACCACCTATGAGGGGGTTACTTATATTCAATCTCATTAGTGCACTATTGTATTCTCTGCGTTTCATTGGGCCTAGTTTCTCTAAGACTGGTACAACACCGTAGAACGCGAACTTAGGCTACCCCAACTGCTAGGTCTTGCACACATCAAGTCTAGCCAATCCCCGCCTATCCTTCAGATCAACCCCGTAGTTACTTACCTGCATATGAACCAAAAACACGTCAACAACAAACGATGTTGGTGAGTCGTAGCAGTTGATTCCAAAACAGTCTAAAAACATTTCTAATACACAGTGCCTGTGATAAATACCATTAGGGTCAAACCAGCAATCGGAGGAAACTCGGAGCGACTTTCCTGAGCCCCTCCTCATGTTTCAAAAATATACGACATCACCCGTTCAACCAACACAAGTAACCAAAAGGGGCCCAAAACAACGGGTATGCGACACCTTGATCTACCTACACAGCTGTGAGGATACGCATATGCCTCGTGGCCTTGCTCCTCAATTCCAGGAACAAAACAAGAACGGCCTAAATTGACCCTGCGCTTCCTAAACGCAGTAACACCGCAGGTACCGAAACATAAACGCGGTGGGATTCTGCCGGCACCTCAAGTCATGATATATAACACAGCACAATATTGAACACAAAAACAATGTTTAGACACGGTTCATATGCCGCCGGAGTTTCTTCACAGTCGCGAGTCACCACCAAAACCATCATCCACAAGCTCAGATCTACACATTCATGTCACGATCGGGAGATGAGAAGAAAGAAAAAGCTGGAAATCAAAAGAGAGTTCGTGATTTACCATAACCCACCGAGATGGGGGTTAAACTTACCAGAAACGCGACCTGTTGAGGTCACCGAAGCCGCGAGATTGGCAGAAAAGGGGCGCCACCGCCGCCTCACGGTGGAACCCTAACAGCCGACGCCGTTGTTGTCTTGCTCACCACCGCTTGCGTATAGGATGCGGGCTCGGGGATGAGGGGAGAGTCGTATTGAGAAGAAAGGGGAAGAAATGGCGTTTGAAAACCCTAGCCCCGCCGTGGTGCCGTCGCGCTCCGCCTGAGACCGCCGCCGGCGGCTTGGCTGGCTAGCCTAGAAAAAATGAGGGAGCCGGTGGACTTTCTTTCTTGCTCTCGACACACACAAACACACTAAGTGTGTTTTACTTAGTGTTTCCATAAATTATCCGCGATATTTCCATAATGACTGAAATACTATAAAACCCTAGTAATCATTCTTAGAATACTTAAAACGTCAATTAAATATAATCTAGTGAACGTTCGGTTAAACACGCGGTATAAAGCGTGTTCACGGCGCGTGTACAAATTACCTCTGTTTCTCGAACCGAATGTATCATCACGACTGTAATTCTTATTAAACACTCATAAAAATGTTTATACTCCACAGGGTCGTTAAATATATCTTAAACAATTAAACTATCAATTTCGATTATTCTTGCATAACCGAACGGTTTACCAATTTCACCGTTTCTTGCACAGTTTCCTACGGTTATCCTTTCTAATGATCAGAACATCAATGATCAAGTGTCTGGAACTTCCAGACACTCTAATCCGGCCTCAGTGACCGCTCCATCACTGTCGTGACTTACGCGCGTTAAGCACCGTTTTCCGTTTCCATTCGCACACAACACATAGAAACATCTAAATAGACTTTCTGACAAATATTAACGTCCGTGTTAATATAACCATTATCAAAATCACTCGAACCAACGTATTTATATTAACGTCCAGTTATTCAGCACGTTTACCGATTAACCAATGAACTTTACCGGTTTAAACCGAAGTCAGCTTTTATCGCTCCATAACATTTCCAATTGCATAACAATCACCCAGAATACTTCTGACAACTTATCCGGACATCAGTCACACCCCCAATTTCCACTAACGGAGTTTTACCGTGTGGGGTGTGATCCAGACCAGGACCCGAGTCATTAGTTACATCAAACATAAGTTTAGGGTTCGAAATGTAAATATAGTTCCAAAGTGGAAAAATATCAAAACCAGAGTTTTAAAATCCAAGAAGCATAACAAAGTAATGTCACGCAAAAACAAGCGCCCATTAAGTAAACAACCAGTTTAAATTCAAGTTTGAAAAGATTAAAGTCAATTTCCCAAAATAAAAAGGTTTTAACTGTGACGACCCTAAAACTTTGCTTTCTTTCCCCAGCAACGACGACAGCTGATGCTGCGAACGCTACGACACAAGAATAATTTTCGGGACGAAAATTCCAATTACAAGGGGATGATGTGACATCCGAGAATTCCAAGGTTAACTTCCGTTAGACAAACTCCATTAGTTACGTTATAAGTGTTAACTTAGTAACTAATGCTTAACTAGGCCGAATACGTCCACGTCCTTTGGTTGATCACCGACCCGCCCATATGTGCTATGTGTTCATTTACTAATGTCATTATGTGCAAAGTGATTTAAACGCATGATTTAATCTTATGAATAGCATGACAAATTGTAAATCCTTGATTATGTGAAAATTGCCTAAGTTGTGCTACCAGCGAAACTACCGGGCGAAACTGTAGTGTCGCCCGGTAGCCAGCTAAACCAATCAGTTAAATGTGACCAGAGCCAGTTTCGCTTGGCCAGCGAAACTGCCAGCGAAACTAGCCCCTGATATAAATAATCTTAATAAACCCTAGTTCTCCTATTTGCCTCATTTACACCAAAAACACACACATTCTTCTCTGGAAATCTGATCAGCCGAAAATCATCAAGAGAAACCAAGATCTCAGCCCCAAGACAACATCCATTCGATTCCCTGATCGAATCGTGAGTCCCAAAACCTTCCTTTATGCCATTTTTATGTGTTTTCTATGTATTTCTTCATAAAGCATGCTTAAACCTTCATGATATTGTTAGATCTTCTGTAGTAATGCCCAGTAATGCTAGATCTACCATAAAGTTGATAACTTTACGTGTAAAACTGATCCATGATAAAGATTTATGCTATTTTAGTCATTTTAGGGTTTTAAATGTATTTTGGAGATTTGAGGATCAAAATGCATGTTTAAGGTGTTAAAGCTTACTGATTTATGTTGGTAAATGCCTATGTATGCTAAACAATGAATTGCATGTAAAATGGAAGCTGTTAGGTTGATTTTTAGGCTGATCCGTATGTTTTTCGCGACCAGCGAAACTGTGGTGTTCTCTGGGCGAAATTGTCCAGCGAAACTATGTATATCTTCAACCAGCGACACTATGCAGCGAAACTGCAGTGTCGCCGGGTAAACCAACCAGACCAGCTCGAGCGAACCTACCGAGCGAAATTCCCTGAACGAAAGTTCAAACCAGTTTCGGGCGAAACTAGGCTAGCGAAACTGTGCCAACAGTCTCGAGCGAAACTAGCCTAGCGAAACTGTGTCATCGGGTATTGCCTAGCGAAAGTGCTGCCCGTGCACACAGCGAAACTGCCTAGCGAAACTGCTAGCGAAACTGCCTAGCGAAACTGCTAGCGAAACTGAGACCAGAATCCAAACTTATGCAATTTGCTTGAATGTTATGCCATGACTTACATGATTATGCCATGATGGTACATGCTATGATTTCTGTAATATGTGAACCCTTATTTATGATCAACCATTGGTGTCGTGTGTCTGTATGTCGAGTCATAGTTCCAACGTGCTATGTTATGGGCCATAGTGACGTTAAGTAAAGATTAGACACAAAACTAATACTTAAGACCTAAACGTGTTCATAGGTCTTCGATAAGCAATACTTGGATTATTAGCAAGTGTAGCAGTGCAACCAAAGGTGAGTGTCACTAACCCGATTACCGTGAACCCGTTTGGGTCACATCCGAATAACTAAAAGTAAAACAATGCTGACAAACTCGAGAGTGCGAGGCACCTCCCTGATAAACTTGAAAACTTGGAGTGCTCGGCACCCACTTGATGAACTTGAAGTGCTTTATGGGAAGCACTTGTGAATTACTTAAACAACGATTTCTAAAACGAAACTGAAAACACTTTTGAGATTCATGAGAATCCGGTAAACCTTATTAATATGGCTAGTGTAGGTTCAAGTCTAAACCACATGATATCACATGATTTCTAAGGATGCCTTGAAAACTTAAAAGTCCTCAACTAACTTGTACCATTAATTGTAAAGCGAGGGGATGTTGGGTAGATCTACTGGAGTTTGACAAACTCCGCCCCGTGGCACGGGAGTGCACGGAGGTACAATATCAGCCTATCTGACCGTGATCCCGAGAGGACACGGGGGAGGCAAAACCGCGATGACGTAGGTCCGCAGTACTAGATGGCACGGCCACTACAATAATTTATAGTCAGCTTTGGTGCAAACTTCCTTAGTGCATGGAACAACGGATTAGCTACCCGCGATATCGGTTGAGCACTTTAACTATACAAAACTAGTACATACCCGATAACGTAGGTTACGGACAATACTTTTATTAAACCACACTGATATGATTTTGATTATCACAAGCATTGCTTTTCACAAATGGATTGAACGTAAGAATACGTTTACACGATTATGATTTACGAGACCGGGCCACTGCATGACAAGCCCACTGTGAACTCACCAACCGTTAGGTTGACACTTGCGTGGTTTAAACTTTTGCAGATCGTTGAAGGAGTATCCATTGAAGGTTGGCATGGCACGTGAAGACTTTTACTTTCATTAAACTAACTGGGGATTTTGATTTGAATCAATGTTTTGTAAAGCACGTTGCTAGTGCTAAGATACTATTGTTTTTATTCCGCTGCGTAACTTTTGGAACTGTTTGAAATGAAT